>RJWJ010046842.1:0-11216 GCA_004363605.1 Indri indri
TATGGAGATACCTTAAAGAAGGTATAGACTTTAGAACCCAGTGGTTCAGCTGTTATTAACTGAGTACCACTTAATATCCTTGAGCATCAGTTTTGGTACCTGGAATGGACAGGATGGTGGTGGTACGATGCCTACTATTGAAAGTTGAGATGGGGCTAATCTAAATGATTATTAATAAGTTGCCCCACGTGTTTAACTAATAGAACTACCATCACTGGCTAAAGGGAAACAAGTTGTAACATGCTACAAACTGCGTGGAGGTATAAGCATCCTCAGTTCCTTTGCTACCCTCTATCTTTTGGAGGTAGTTGCTGTTCACAGTATCTTGGCAGCCAGAAAGACTGCTGATTTTGTAGTTTTCCAGCAGGCACTTGTGAAGTACCATATGCTCTAATTTTTTTTCTAAGAAATTCTAGCAGCATTTTTTTAAAAAAATGAATTCATTATGCGGATGCCAATCTACAACTTAAAGTGTTTGCTACTTTTGTTCTTAAACATGAAGTCAAAGTCTCCATCATTGACTTATAATAGCCAGTGTCTGTGTAATAATGAAACCGTATATAGTGCCATACAGTGGGATATTTTTCTTTGTGTTTATTAGAAGTGGGGTAGCGGAAAGCTTTGATGCACTTTATAGCTCTTTTCTTTGTTTGTTTTTCTTTTCTCTTCTTTCTCTTCTTTTTTTTCCTTTTTTTTTTTGTTATTAAACAAAATCTTATTAAACCCTTTAAAAACGGTGTGTTTTTCTCCCTTCAGACACTGAAGAATCTTTGCCGCAGTTCATCCAGATCAGAAATCACAGCGCAGTGCCGATATATGGGCTATGGTTGGGGGCGGATATGAGAGGCATGGAGAAGCACAATGCAGGGAGGTTTAGTGTGCATTTCTGTAACTGAATTCAGGAACTCTAATGTTCCTCCAAAGCAGACGATACGACCCCTTTGCTCTAAAAGCTCCAATGCCTTCCCACCACCCTTAGATCCGCGTGACCTTACCACTGCGACAGCTCTGCCCTTCATCCCGTGCACGTGCCACTTCAGCCGCACAGGTCTGCCTTCTTGCGGATCCTCACACTTGTCACTCATTGCTACCTCGCGGACATTGCACCTGCTGTCCATTCCGCGCGCTTTCTCTCCCCACACATCTTTCCAAACTTTCTCTCTCATTCTCTTTCTCTCTCTCTCTCCCCGCCATTTCAGTTGCTTGTGTTGTCCCTTGAGTGTCACATCTAAAATAGAGCCACTCCCACACAAATCTTGTCATTCTCTTATTCTGCTTTATTTTACTGCAAAGAGTTTATCACCGCCTGAATTACATGTATTTTCAGTTTATTTTTATTTTATCTTTCTCCCACTAGTCGATGACCTCAGGAAGACTAGACTTTGTCTCTTTTTCTGTTGTATCCTCAGCCTCTGGAACAGTGCCTGACCATAACAGAAACTCAAAGACTGAAAGAATAAATGAGTGTTATGCATAAATATTGAATAGTAGACTTTCAGTGTTGCATGTTCTAAAAAAGTAGGAAAGATTCAGGGACTAACATTTACCGTATATGCCAGAGGCCTGACATAGTTCCTTTGTCTGCATTATCACATTGAATTATCAAACAAACATTATGGAGTATCTTTCACCCTCATTTTATAACCAAAGCCTCTGATTTTAGAATTAGCTTGCCCAGTTGAAAGGTATACATCTAGAAAGTGACTGCCAGGATTTAAGTCTTGATGTCTAGATTCCAAATCTGATAATTTTGTCTCTACATGACATAGGTGTAAAATAAGTTTTAAAGAAGCTTAGAGAGTTTATGGACTTTGTTAGTTTTTAGTTAGGTAGTTAATATTGCAAGGTAACTTTGACACAGACGCTGGGATAATAAGTGAGATTCTGGATGTGTGCTTTTTGGTCTACAGAGAGCTCATTCTTCTTTTTATGGCTTCACAACCTTCATTTTGCATTTCTATGACTGACCTTCCATTTGAATTCCAGTCTTGTCTCATAATGTCTAGTGAACATTCCCACTTTGGGTTTTTGCCATCATGTCCCCAAACAAAGTCAATGTTTCTCTTTGTCCCCAACTGGCTCCTTGTCCTGAATTTTCTCTTCCAGTGGCATCATAGTCCTGGCACTAAGATTAGCCATATTTAACTATTTAACCAAAGAGTCGTTATGCCCTATCAATTCTTACTTAATTATGTCTATATCTTGCACTCATCTCATCTTTGCTATTTTCACTGCCAGTATCATTTTTCAAATCCATGTGAGCTTACACCTGGATTAGTACAAAAGCTTCCTACTCGATCTTTCTGTTTCCTGTGTCTCCCTATTAGAATTCATCCTGTACATTAAGGCAAAATTAATATTCCTTAAAAGTTCCCTCAAAAAGTCACTGCCTACAGTTCAGAGTTTGAAAACCGTAGTTTGGAAGTAGCCACCTGCACTGTGGTCCCAATATACCTTTTGAGCCTAACTTCCACTATTCCTTAATATCCTCTAGTTAAGGGAAGTTTTCTAAATTTGCCCTACTCATTTTTGCTGCCAGAACTTTTTCCACACTCTGACTATTTTTGATAACAGTCCCTTTTTCTCCTGATTTATTCAGATCCCCCATGCCTCAGAGTGTGACCCGGCTTCATGAAGCCATCTCTGATTGGGTTGCCACATTGCTCATACCAGGAGACACCATTAACATTTTTGTTCTCCAGGGAGCAAATTTTTTACTTACTCTCTGACATTACCCATTCTTCCTTAATTTTATGTCATGTTTACCTGACATCATTCTGAAGATGCTTTAGTCATTTCAATGCTTGAATTATAATCTTCCCATCCCCCATCTATTTTTCTTTTCCTATTTAATCTTTCTCTTTTCCCACTTGCCAAATTTCTCCCTGGCCTTTCAGGGTCCATATGTATTTATTAAACACTTGCCGTGTGTCTTGGATCGTTTAAAACAGTGGGTATACAGCGCTGAAGAAATAAAGCTTGGTCTTTGCTTTGGTGCAAAAGAAAGGCATCATTCACATCACTGCACATTAGCCTGTGCAATCTATGGGACCAATGTGGCCAAGGAGGAGTACCAGGTGTTGGGTGGTCTGTAACAGTGGGCTAGCAGGAGCCTGAGGGTCTAGGCTGGACTCCGGCCATCCATTTCATGAATAGCTCTCAGGACCACCTCTAGCTTTATTCATACTGTTCCATGTAAAGGGGAAACAGCCAACCCCACATCTGCCAAAATGCTTCCATTTTCCCTCATTGCCTCCTGGATACTCTCTATTTGAGCAGAAATGAGAAGTGCAGTCATTACATCTGCCACACAAAAGCACACCTCTTCCCAAGGTACACCTGCAATGTGCACACAGATGTGACATTGCTGTAGCTTTAGTATTAAATTTTTTTGAATGATATATAGATACGTAAACTACTTAAAGGCAAGGAACATACCTTCTCTCTGCTTTGTAAGACATACTTGCAGCAGGGGTCCAGCGACCCCAGCTTGTAAGGATAGCCTCTATTTAAATATCCAAAATTTCAAAGCCTAGTTTCTCTCACAAGCTAAAAAGAGGAAAGAAAAATCAATAAAAATTGATAAAGTAAAACAATACTATTTCTGAGTTCTAGGCAGTTTGTTATATAGGTTTTGCAGCTTTAAACGTCATGTTAAGAAATTTTTAACATTAGTAACTGGGTACTAAATTGAACTTTAATGAAGTTTAAACTATGCTACATTATCTATCTATCTATCTTTAAACTAAGATATGTTATATATTGTAACTGTACCGTATTATCAAGGTAGCTGGCTCAATAGTAACATATGTGTTAAGTCTTCTTCCTCCTTTCATAAATCATTGTGGAGTCCTTTCTAGGTGGTAGAATGAAGTGATCAAGTGTAAAGAGCATTAAAGATTAAGTTACTTTATAGTGCTTCCTTTTTGCTATCAGAACGTTCCAAATGTTCTAATAATAACACCATGGGCACTACTACCCATGTTGCAGGACATAGAGTGATTACAACTTTTTGCCTAAGTTTCATTATTACCTACTTCAGAACCAGCACTGATGACATAAGATTCATCAAAGCTCCTAAGCTTTGAACAAGGTGAAAGCACCTTGTTCGCCACCTGGCACACTCCTGAGTTGGTGTCCAGGATCCTGGCTGACGTAAGCAGCCACTGGAAGTCATCCTTTCTCTACACCAACTGGGTAGACTGGCTGCTGGCCAGGAAATGGCCACCGCTGGCCTGGCATGCTGGTAATGCGGTGTCACCGCGGCTCAGGCCATGCCTTCTACCCCATTTCACAGAATTATAAAAGTCCTAGTCCCCACTGAGTGTATTTGTTATCATGAACCATCTATTCCTGTTTTATTTTTCTCCCATTTATCTATATGAACAGGGGTTTTACATAGGCAAAAACTTAATTATTTGCATAGAGACTTGCATTGATTCTCGACTACAGAGAGAAAATACTTTCTGTATTAGTTTTCTAGGGCTGTCATAACAAAGTACCACAGACCAGGGGGCTTAAACAGCAGAATTGTATTTCCTCACAGTTCTGGAGGCTGAAAGTCCGAGATCACGATGTCGGAAGGGTTGGTCCCTTCTGGGGCCTCTCTCCTTCACTTCTCCACCATTGTTCTTCCACTTGCCTTCACAGGATTTCCCCTTTGTACATTTCTATGTCCTAATTTCCTCTTCTTATGAGGATACCAGTCATATTGGATTAGGGCCCACCCTAATTACCTCATTTTAATTTAATAACCTCCTTAAACCTCTTTCTCCAAATAACATCAGATTGGGAGTTAGAACTTCAACATACACATTTGCAGCTAGGTGGACACAATTCAGCCCATAACACTTTTCTTCTCCCAGCTGTTCTGTTTCTTGGGTTTTTTCCTATGGTTACTGGCTATTAAACCAGATAGCATGTATATAGGCTGCCAGAAGTTTGTGTGTGTGTACGGATTTTAAGAAACTTAAAAAAAGTCAACCGTCTTCATGTTGGATTTTATGGTCAACACTGATAATGTGCATCATGTTGCTGTTTAATCCTGCCACACCTTTTAATATACAATCTGTCTCATATTTGCCACTACACTATGCTATGTATTATTTAAAAGCCAGAGTCTGAGGCTAATTCTGCTCTTTATCTCCAGGTGACTATTCAAAATATAGAATAAGCAATGTGAAAAAACCACTAGACTAATCAGAAAATTTGACATCACCCATGTCACTAATTAATGGTGTATTCTTCAACATCTCATCCAAGAGTATATCCTAAAACTAAGCCAATAATGCTTTCCCTAATTTCTAAAACTGCTGTAGTAAAGTTACAACCTATCTGAATGGGCTTTGAAAGCTGTAAAGTACTATCCAACATGTTGAATAGCTACCATCATCCATCTTTATGATTATTATTGTGTGAATCGATGAATGACCTACTGTCTCATACCTCAAACCCAGTTAGTTACCTTTCCTGTAGATTCTCATAACTCTCTTCACTTAGCTTTATTAGAACTTTCATTATGCTATTTTAATTGCAAGTTTTCTCATCTGTTTTCCCAGTGGGTTTCAAACCCCTGAAAAAAAGGATCATGTCTGCAAGCAGCTCCATTTCCAATGCATAACCTCTGGTTCTCAGGAGAAACTCACTGTGCTTTCTGATGACCGACTGTCTCTGCTCAGAGCATGACAGCTGCTTTTCATTCTGGGGAGCAGACATCCTGTCCTCTCTTCCGTCCTCCTCCCCAGACGTCTCACAGCCTCCATCCAGCCAGAATGGTCATGTAGGCATATTTCCAATGCTCTCACACTGTTAGGGGACTGTGGTTGGGTTTGGTGTTTCTTTTTATCCCATTACTCACCTCTGCCCATGGAAAAGTTTAAATCACAAGATATGCCAGGCTGTTTCTAATTACCTTTTTGTTTTTGTTTTTTTTCCCCCCTCAAATCACCAGGGCAATTCTGCTAGCATGACATAGAGTACAGGCACTCTAGTGGTGGGTGACTAAATGCACTGGGAAAACCACCCGGCTAATTTGAGGTTGCTGAAATGTCTGCTTTCTGGTTTCCCTGTCCAGGCCACCTCTGTCCGATTAGAGCAATTAACCAGTAATGAGAGCTGTGAATGGGAAAATTAATTTGGGGAATGGTAATCACCATCCTCCCTCACCATTCTCCAGGAAATTTACACATGTGTGTAAACACTGAGGAAAACCCTGAAATATCTGCTAGTGTAACAAAAAAGAAGCCGTGTTGAGATGGAATGCTGGATTAATTAACTTATTATGCACCCAAAGCATGTTGTTACGAGAGAGACAAAATTGATTCTTTTAATGTGACTTGGACGTTGTGTGCTTGCCTTCCTAGTTTACTTTGAATGTGATCAAGTTCGAAACCAAATACAAGGGGGAGGAGAGGCAGACATTTAATTGGATTTTTCAGAGTGCCTTTTCTACGTAATTTGCTATTTTGTGTTTGCAATATTAACCAGGAAGATTTGCTTTTCAGTTCTGGAAACATCTACAGCACTACCTGTCTTGGGTTTTGGATATTTATTCACCTTTTTTATCCAGGACGCTCCCTAAGTCTTCATTGTTCTCTGTGCCTTTTTGACTATGTATATATTTTTTTCTGTATGTTCATTATAAGATTCCCCTTTTCCCTCCTTTAGAAGTACTCATGATTTGGTTTCCCTTCCCCCTATGTACACTCTCCTTTAGGGATTTATTAACCACTCTGATTCACACCTGCCTCTAATGTCAGACCTTCCTACTTCTCTTTCACTGTGGTGAACTTGAACATGGCCAGAGTTTTTCCACTCTGATTTTTCAGTACCTAGCATTAATGTCTGGAATGGAGCTCTCTTCCTGAAGACACCATTTCTTCCCATTTTCATGTTTCCCACCATTCACATTCCCTTCTGTGGGTCTCTGGGCTTGTGACTCTGGAACCCAGCAGGGGTTCTCTCTCCCTACACAGGTCAGTACGCACCAAATGTTATCAGCGTCTCGGAGTCTCATAGGTGCCCTCACACCCTGATCTCTGATCTCCAAGTTAGTCCTGTGAGACCTGGTCTTCATTTCCCACCTCAAATCATAATTTGTAATTCACTTGGAAAACCACATCCTTTACTCGCTGTCAAAATAGATTCTCTCTTTTTAGAATCTTTCACAGATTCCCTGGCCATCACAAAGTCGATTCATGTAAGTCTTCTAAACAATTCTCTAGTCATTTGGATCACTTCAAATTTAAAGTGAATCAGCTACCAGGCACCAGAATTTCACGTGTTCTCTAATTTTAGGAGGGTCCAGTAAAATCCAGGGAATCCGAGGGACTTAAGAGCCTGTGGTGAACTAGGGTGAAGAGATGTCATCCATCCATTCTGGAATGAACATATGAAAGTCCTTATATATACTCCTAGTTTTTTAAGGTAAAATGATAAAGATTACATTAAATGAAAATATTAATAACATTTATATATAAATTAAGTTAATAAGAGGGTTGTTATTAAGAAACATTTATCACCATTTGATCATAGAAAATTTTCAGAATCTCCTCCTCTTATTATTTCAATGAATGTCTTTACATTTTTTTTTTGTTTTATTGCAAACAATATCACTGTTAGAGCCTTCTTCTTCCTGTTTTTGGCTTTTGGCCAGATGTTACATGCCATTCTGATTTTATGACCCTTTTGGCCCCTCCTCCATCATCAAATTTTATAATCATTTCAGTTTGTTCCTTGGATGAAGGTCTAATTCTAACATTTTGTTTCCTTCATTGTCCTTTAATTTTCCCCCAAATCTCATTTTTACCAAGTTTTATCTTTTTAAAACATATTAACCTCCTTTAACTCTCTGCTATCCACTCTACCTCTCTTTTTTGATTTCTTATCCAGGAATTCCCTCCTTTTTCTAATTATATCCAATAAGAGTAACTGCAATAAACATGTAAGAACTAAGCTGCTCCTATTTAATAAATTCCAGAACTATATTTGAGTGAAGGGAAATTTGGGATATTCATTTTCTTTTAACTATCTATGTCTGTTCCAGAATTAAGTGGAGATTATTTTCACTCACTTGAAACATTTATTGAACAACTGTCCTCTGTAGACTGCTATGTCAGTTCATTAAGTATAAAATGTCTGATTTTGAGTCAAAAGAGTAGTTTATTATATCTCAAACAAGAAACAGTACAAGTAATCAAAGTATGCACCTAAGCTATCAACAGAGTTTTGCCATCTTAGCGGTAGCTTGTTTATATCAGCAGCGAAGAAACATGGAGAGCAACTGGCTATGAAATCACGAAAAGCATCTTCCACAGCTTGTTGAGAATTAAATATTTTTCCTTACAAGAAGTGATCCAAAGCCCGGAGGAAGTGGTAGTCAGTTGGTGCAAGGTCTGGTGAATACGGTGGATGACAGAGAGTTTCCAAGTTTTTTTTTTTTTCTTTCGAGACAGAGTCTCACTCTTTTGCCCGGGTTAGAGTGAGTGCCGTGGCATCAGCCTAGCTCACAGCAACCTCCAACTCCTGGGCTCAAGTGATCCTTCTGCCTCAGCCTCTTGAGTAGCTTAGACTACAGGCATGCGCCACCATGCCCGGCTAATTTTTTCTATATATTTTTAGTTGGCCAATTAATTTCTTTCTAATTTTAGTAGAGGTGGGGTCTCGCTCTTGCTCAGGCTGGTCTCGAACTCCTGAGCTCAAACAATCCGCCCACTTTGGCCTCCCAGAGTGCTAGGATTACAGGCGTGAGCCACCGTGCCCGGCCGAGTTTCCAGGTCTTGCCTCTGTAGTTTGAGCAGTGTTGTTTGTGTAACGTGGTCAAGTGTTGTCTTGCAAGAGGATTGGTCTGTCTCTGTTGACCAATCTTGGTGCTTAATCACATGCATCCTCAGCATTTCATCCAATTGGTTGTAGTAGACATCTGCTGTAATCAATTGACCAGGTTTCATGAAACTGTAGTGGATAATACCAGCGCTGGACCACCAAACAGACACCATTAGCTTTTTTGGATGAATATTTGGTTTTGGACTGTGTTTCAGCACTTCCTCTTTATCCAACTATTGTACTGAACACTTGTGATTGTCAAAAAGAATCCAATACAGTGTAGAAATGGTTCGCCTTTATGTCATGACAACAAAGAAAGGCAAGCCTTGAGACAATTTCTCTTCTGATGCTTATTTGATTCATGTGGAACCCATCTATCCAGCTTCTTCACCTTGCCCGTTTGTTTCAAATGGTCCAATATTGTTGGAATAGTAACATCAAACCTTGTTGCTAATTCACACATAGGTTGAGATGGATTTGCTTCCACTACAGTTTAAAGCTCATCATTATCCACCTCGGTCTCAGGTCACCCACGTAGCTCATTTTCAAGATTAAAATCACCGGAATGGAACTTCTCAAATCATCTACTGTGCATTCATTAGCCACACCCCTTCCCAAACACTGCGTTGATATTTCGAGCCGTCTGCGCTGCATTGGTTCCAGGATGCAACTCATATTCGAAAATAACACGAATTTTTGACTTATCCATGGTTTCACAAAAGTTGCTTTAAAAAAAATTTGAAGGATAATCACAAAACAAACTGTGTGTTTGAAAGAATGAGAATGAAGACATACCTTCACAATCAAAATAAAACCAGAAGTGTCTAAGTGAAATGTCAGAGCTATCAACTATCAAACTTAGTACTTAAGAAATTGGACATTTCATACTTAATAACCTAATATTTTTTTTTGAGACTTAATTGAGTGCTCCAGAATTAAATAAATACACCACCTGTATATGAAATAAGAATTCCATAAAGCTAGCTGCATTTTTCACACTTCATTGTGCCTCCTTGTCTTTTTGGGAATATGTTAAAGGCTTACTCCTGGGTCCCACAACTGCTGGTTAAATAGTTCTGGGCTTGCGCTAGAGAACGAATACTTTAAATAAGGATACAAGATAATTCGGATGCATCTTGACCTCAGGTCACATTATAATAAATATCAATAAAGGATTAGAGAAGGATATTAATTTCAAATTTTTAGGGTATCTTCAATTTGTCACATTTGTTTTCATATGCACCAACTATAATGTGGATTTGGTATTAACGTTTGTGCCAAAGTACATACAGGGCTTGCATTTGAAAGTGTGTACTATTTTTTCTTTTGTTCAATCCACAAGCCAGATGGAAGTAAATGATTTGCAAAGTGCTGATAAAAAAATACTTGCTGACACACAAGGGTTAGCTACTTTTGTGGGTGGCTGTGAAGGACTGCTTGTGCAGAGAAGTCCTGGGCTCCGTTTCTGGCCCTTTATAGTGGGGTGGCCTTGGATAAAAACAAAACCTCTCAAACTTATGTCCCCTCTGAGTACCTTATGGGGATAGTACCCTTACTTCAAGGAGTCGTTGTGAGGTTCCAACGAGAATGTGCTATAAGTTGCTGTGAACAGGAGGAAAAACTAGGTGCCGTTAATATTTGGGGATCTGAAGCATTGTGAGATGTCATGTAGTCTGCTAGATACTCTGGCCTCAACGAGCTGACAATTTTACTCTCCTCCCATTTCTATACACACCACCCCCAAGTTTTAAATTACGATTTTCGTAAATTTGGAAGCCTCATCTTACTCCTCAGGAACTCTCTAAAATATGACAGTCTGCAAAGGACAGTTAGTTGTTCAGTAAACATTTCAAGTAAGGAATTTTTTTTTTTTTTTTTTTTTTTTGAGACAGAGTCTCACTCTGTCGCCCTGGGTAGAGCGCAGTGGCATCATCAGAGCTCACTGCGACCTCAGACTCCTGGGCTCAAGTGATCCTCCTGCCTTGGCCTCCTGAGTAGCTGGGACTACAGGCGTGTGCCACAAGGCTGGGCTAATTTTTCTATTTTTAGTAGAGATGGGCTTTTGCTCTTGCTCAGGCTGGTCTCAAATTCCTGAACTCAAGCAATCCTCCCACCTCTGCCTCCCAGAGTATGAGGATTACAGGTGTGAGCCACCACACCTGGCTCAAGTAAGGAACTTTACAAGCATATCCAGTCTTTAGTAAAATCTTCTTCTTGCTAATATTATTTTCATCCACATTCTACAATCCCTCCTTACAAACAAGGGGATTATTATTAGTCATAGAGTCTACCATGAACTCTGCAATAGCTAAGCATAGTAGAATGGCAGATTTCTAAAAGCTGTGCTGTCAGGCAAAATCTTTGCCCTTGCTAGCCCTCTGCTACCCATTAGT
>RJWJ010046843.1:0-11197 GCA_004363605.1 Indri indri
TACCTGCATGTTAACATCCAAAAAGATGTCTGCTCAAGTGACAGAGCTGGGCAGCCTGCTCTGTTGGGGCCCGGGCTCTGCTGGGACAGGTCTGGGGGTGCCGTGCTGCAAGGCACAGCCGCCGTGTCTTCTCATTTCATGGAGGAGGAGAGTGAGGCCCAGGGAGGTTCGGTGGCCTGCTGTGGGTTCAGGCTGCTGGGAGTGGGTTTGCACCTGGACGTCTGAGTGGCCTCTGCCTTCGACCACTGCCTTCCTGGGTGCTTCGGCCAGCCCTCGGGAGCGCGTCCTGTGAGCCTCGTGCCGGGGCCAGCAGCCTGGTGTGTACGTGGAGCTGACCGCAGGGCAGGGACAGCTGGGGACAGGATGCACGGGGCCCAGCACAGGGTGGGGGTGGGCCTGGAACCCACAGGCTAGGGAAGGGTGGGGACGGGGCTGAGCACGGGGTGGGCGTAGGACAGGCTGGGGAGGAGTGCGCTCGGCCAAGGCAGTGCCGGGGCCGCTCCTAGTTGGGCTGTAAGATCAGGCCGTCCCTGTGGTGCAGAGATGGTGGAGGGTCTGGCGTGGGGTGTCTTAGCTGGGTCAAGAGCTCAAGGTGGGAAAGGTGTGGATCCTGGTGGGAGGGCTCGTGTGCGTGGCTGCTGCCTGGCAGGACTGGGGGTGGGTCTGAGGTTCCCTAGCTTTGGAGAGGTGGGTGGAAGTGGCGTGGGGAGGGCCCTGGGGGTGCCTGGCTCTTGGCTGGGAGGAGGCTCTTTCAGGTTCCATCTTCCATTGCCCATTGCTGCCAAGGCCAGGACTGAGGCTGACCGCTAGCCTCGGCCCCACAGGCCACAGGGATCACAGCGAGCAGCTCAGCGTGAGGTCAGGACAAGGAAGAAGAGGAGGCAGGAAGTGAGTGAGGGCGAGTCCCTGTGGCTCTGGCCTATGCTCCCAGACACCTGCTGGCCCTGGAGACTGGAGGGAAATGCGGAAGCCTGGGTGACGGGGACGTAGCAGTTATTGACAGCTCAGTTTCCACCCAGTCATTGTCCCGCGTGTTCCGTAAATCTTCTTAGACCTGTCAGGCAGTCTGAGCGGGGCGGGAGGGAGACACTCCCTGGATTCAGTGTTCCACGCACAGGTGTTGTGCTCTCCAGGTGGGTGGTTCTGCCTCTGTGGCGTCAATTTTAGGTGCTAGATAAGCTTGTTCCTCTCTCAAACTTTTTAATAAAAGGCATTTTTAAACAAAAGCCTTTTTGTTGAGGCGACACTTTCCCCGTTGGTATTTGAGTCCTGTGAGGGCTGTGACAGCTTTGAGCGGCAGTCGGACACAGGGCCCTGTAGCCCAGGGCCCGCCGGGCTGTGTCGGAGCAGAGCCGGCCCCTGTGCACCAGCGGTTTGCCGGCCCTGTCTCGGGGAGGACTTTTTTGGTATCATTCTTAGACATTTGTCTGAGTTAATCCGGTGTCTCAGAGACGTCAGCGAAGCTTGTAAGTGGTGTAGCGCTTCATTTTCAGAATGACTTTTTGGATTAAAATATTACCCATATGTATTTCAAACGGTTTTTGGAAAGTTTGCAGGCTTAATAAAAACTAAACCACTGATAATATATGCTACTTAGGATTACTTAAATTGTTACTCTTGGTTTTACGTTACACTTCCTGTAGCTAAAATCAGTCCTGCTTGGAAAGAAACAGCAGTGGCTCAGCCCAGCGTGGCAGAACCTCTTGCCGTGGCCTCCTGGCCACGCCCACTGCCCCCGGAGCGCTGTTCTCTGACTTCTCATTTCTATGTTGGGAATTTTACAAAAGCTGTTTTAAAGAGACTAAAATAGTCTTCTTTCAAAAGACCGTTTTTATTTTTGAAGTGAGATTTAAAAGAAAAAGCTACTGTTACAGTGTTGGGAGCTACGGCACAGAAGTCCGTGTGTGCCGAGATGAGTGGGAATGTCTTCACTGCCTTTCTTGAGACTCATTTGCAGCTGCTCACCAGTCATGGTTTTTGGCATTGACTTAGCAAACCCAACCAGAGCTCAGGTTAATGTTTGTCTCCTTTTGTTTGCTGACTTGTGGTCCAGCGTAGAGCTCTGTGGAATGCCAGGGTAAGGCCCTTAGTTGTGTGAAATGCCTTTCCTTCCTCAAGGTAAGTGAATTGTGACTGTAGAGACTGTCATGAACTTGAACGGTGTATGGAATATTGGCATATGTGAAATAATCTTTACAGTTTTTTGCAGAAAATAACTGTGCTCCGGGCCCCTGCGCCCGGGTGCCAGGCCCACAGCCTTCGGCATTAGGGAGGCGCACACAGTGTGACCCGAGCCCCATGGGGCCACTCCCTGCTTACCAGACAGTTATTTGTGATGCTTTGTTTCCTTAATTGAATTAGTATTTTGGTGGACTTCACATTTATAGTAAGTTTTATAATAGATTTTTTAATCTTCAGTTTTCAAAAATCACTTTATTTATAATTTTTTCAGGAGATAAATCTCCCCCTAAACTTGAACCATCAGATGCATTACCTCTTCCTTCAAACTCGGAGACTAATTCAGAACCACCAACCCTCAAACCAGTAGAACTCAACCCAGAGCAGACTAAACTATTCAAAAGAGTCACATTTGATAATGAATCACATAGCACTTGCACTCAGAGCGCACTGGTAAGCGGACACCCTCCAGAGCCCACCCGCGCCAGTAGTGGCGATGTGCCGGCGGCGGCCTCCGCGGTGGCGGAGCCATCAAGCGATGTAAACAGACGCACTTCTGTTCTCTTCTGCAAACCGAAAAGTGTAAGCCCCCCAAAGTCTGCCACGAACACTGAAACCCAGCCAACTTCTCCTCAGCTAGGGACCAAAACCTTTTTGTCTGTAGTCCTTCCGAGGTTGGAGACTCTTCTGCAGCCAAGGAAAAGGTCGCGGAGCACATGTGGAGACTCCGAGGTGGAGGAGGAGTCCCCGGGAAAGCGCCTGGACACAGGTAAATGTCACGGGTGGCTGGCCGAGAGCACCCTCGCGACTGTGCTGAGATGCGTTCTGACCTCCAGGGAGCTTGGCACGAAGCGTGCGAGGTGCTGAGCGTTGGTTTTGCAGCATTCTCTTAACTTCCAGAGAAGAAGACAGTGCAGTTTTTTCTTTCAGAAGCCCCGAGTCGTAGGTGCGAGGCTGGCGCCCTCTCGGGGGTTGGAGGGGCACCTGCCACAGTGGCTGCGTGGCCGCTCGGTGGGCTGCTGCGGAGCCGTGGTCAGGGCCGCTCCCTGCTGCTGCCCCGGCCTCCCTTTGCCTCTGTGTTCTCTTAACGCCAAGAGTGACTCCGGGTGTAGTTCGCGGTTGGCCATCTTGACTTCGGCACATCTGGGTAAACCAGTGGCCGTGGGTGCCTGTGCCTGGCACTCACTGGACCCTGGAGTGCAACCCGGGCCTGCCTTCCTAAGGACAGCTTGCTCCGGGCCTCTGAAAGGGTCTGTCCCTTATGCTAAATGCAGCACTTTGCAGTTGATTTAAACGTTTTAATATTTCCTCACTTTTTTGTAGCTCTGTTAAGTGCAGATATGGTGAATTATGCTGAAACGGCGCTTGAACTTGGTTCTCATTTACTACTCAGCTTCTATAACCTCAGTCTGTTTAATTTACCAAGACGTTCGCCTGTGTGTTGCGTCAATAGCGTGGATAGCATCTTTGGGAGACCGCTGGGCTGGAAGGACTCGGCCTTTGCCCTGGCAGCCTCTCTTCCTGACCCCTCGGGGGACAACCACAGACGAAGGATGACTGCCACTCAGTGGCGGCTGCACCTCGGGCGGGGCCAGGTCACGTCTCCAGCATTTCCAGTCTGGACCCTGTTTGTAGCGTGTTTGTCCTGTTGTGCCGTGTCCTGAGTCAGAGCTGGATTCCTGTGTGTGTCCATCAGACCTGGATAAGGAGAAGTGCTTTTTCTTCTGGCTGCGCCGGGGTGTGGGTGATGTCTCACACGTTTTAGCAGCGAGGGTGTGGCCTGGGGGGCTGCGCTGCTTCCTGGAGCAGTGAGCGCGGTGGCGAGCCCCGCCAGCTCCCCGTCCCGGCTCTGCCTGCAGCGTCCCCGGGCCAGACCCCTCTGGGGCTTCACGAGGCTGCACGTTTCCTGCCACGGCCAGCACGCAGCTTGTGCCTTTTGTTGCCAAAGTCATTTCTTACAAATTTCATTTTAATTTGTATGAAAATTTTGCACATAAATTATTTTTGTAGAAATTTTCTACCCATGAAAGTTTATTTTGATGGATTGATGTTAAATTGGCATTTTTAAAATAATTTGATAAAACCTTTTTTAGTTTCTAAGTAATAGGCAATTTAAGTGTTTCATAGGATACAGGTAACAGTAGATTGAACTTGTCTCAGTACTTGGGAATTTCTCTTAACTACACTTTGGCAGGGTGTGGTGGCTCACACCTGTAATCCCAGCACTTTGGGAGGTTGAGGCAGGAGGATAGCTTGAGGCCAGGAGTTTGAGACCAGCCTGGGTAATGTAGCAAGACCCCTTGTCTACAAAAAAATAGAAAAATTAGCTAGGCGTGGTGGCGCGAGCCTGTGGTCTCGGCTACTTGGGAGGCTGAGGCGGGAGGATCTCTAGAGCCCAGGAGTTCAAGGCTGCAATGAGCTATGATCACACCACTCACTCCAGCCCAGTTGACAGAGTGAGACTTGGTCTGAAATGAAAGAAAACAAAACTATACCTTGGCCTGTCTTAGCCAAATTTAGCAAAGACTCTTATACCTGGTTTTTAAAGCTCACTGAAAAGTCCCAGTGACGATGAGTAGAGTCAGCACGCTGTGCTCTGGGTGCCAGGGAGATGGTTCGGTGTGGGTCACGGTGCTTGGAGCCAGGCCCTGGCCGGCAGGATCTCCTGGTCTCGGGCGTCCATGCCACACATACAACACGGAGCTCGGGCTTACCACCTGTTTCCTCTGTGTTTCACGTCTGTTGGCAGCACCGTGTAGCGTGCTGCGGCTGGTGTCAGAGGCAGCAACCTCCCTCCCTGCTCTCCGGGCGCTCATTTGGTGGCTTTCCCCAGGTGGCCCCACTGGAGCCTTTGCCACCTGTGGGCCTCCAGCCCTGGGCGTGGTTTTCCTGGCGCTTAGAGCTTCTTGGATTTGCCGGTCAGATGTCCCTTGCAGGAAATAACTTGTCCCCTCTGTTCCACTTTTCCACGTCTGAGTGGAGTATTCCACAGGTTTTCAGTGGCAACCGTGAGTCTTAAAGCAGTCCTGCCACAGTCCTTCAATAAGCATGGTCCACAGCGTGCGTTTCTTGAAGAATATTTGTGCCCTTTGACCCTGACTGAAATGGCGATTTCTGCTTTCTTATTCCAGAGTGGCAGTAGATTTCATTGGCTGCATGGTGAACCCCAAAGCACGCTCCTGGGCAGCTGAGAGCCTTAGTGCTAGGATCAGACCCACAGGAGCGCAAGGCATCCGCTGCTGCGTCTGCTCAGCCGGGGCGGGCCGGGTGTGGTCTATGTTGCCAGCTCCGCGCCGTCTGTACCTGGCCTGTCCTGCTGCACGCCTGGGATTTCTTGCTCCAACTTGCAGTTCTTCAGTCTGAGGACTCGAAGTATTTGGAACCTTCTGAATTTTTTCCAAACATTCTTCCATGTGCTCTGAACTTGTAGGGCGTTCTTTGGTGTTCTCCAGTACACTGCAAGATCCCGTGTTAGTGTAAGAGCAGATCCGCTCGCTCTGAGACTCCTCCCCTGGGGCCAGGCGTGCGCGCACCAGGCCTCTCGGGGCTCTGAGTTCTTGTGGACGTCACCTTGGAGCCAGCCCTGGCTCGTAGTTTCCTTCTGTGACTGCTCATTTATGTCTAGCAGTGACCGCCAGGCCAGCACTTACCGGTCCTTCCTCCCCTGAGACTGCCGCTGCGAGATTCCCGTGCGTGTGGTGGGCGTGAGCGAGTGGGCGCTGGCGTCCTCAGCCTGTTCTGCCCTTCCACCCAGACTGAGCAGCTTTTTCACTGTTTTCCAGGCTCCCACTTTGCTAATGTGCTGGGTGGTTCACTCTTTGGACCCTACCCACTGTCCCTTACCTCAGCCAGGGATGGAGCTGTGCCAGCTGAGCCGAGCGGCCATTGCGGCACGCAGAGGGCCACTGCGCTTTGCATTTATTTGATTCTCACGGATCTCACTGCAAACATCGGTCCAGCCTCTAAACAACACAAACACCTTGGAGAGGTCTCGGCACCCCCGGCCTACCCTCAGTAGGGCAGAGCCTCCGCGAGCCGGCAGGACGTGTCGATGGCTCGGCCACCCGTGCGTGGGTAGTTAACGGAGGACGCAGAGGAGAGCCTGGTGCCATGGCCCAGGAGCCCGTGGTAGCACAGCCGACACCATCGGACCGCGCTGAGTCCCTCCCTGAGCACGCGCAGAGCTGGCCTGTGTGGCCTGTGGTTCCCGGGGGGCGCAGTGTGGCCCTCGCGGTGGACGCACGGCACCGCGTGAAGACGTGGCGGCAGCAGCGCCTCTGTGTTCTGCCCGGTCTCCCGTCTCCTCTGCCTCGCTTTCCGTTCCTCCCGGCGGGCGCCGGTGGATTGCTGAGCGGCTCTGTCGTCTGTCTCGCTGCCACCCCGAACGCCTGCCGTGGCCCCCTGAGAAGTCCTGCCCGTGGGGAGGGGCACCCTGCGTGGTGGGCGTGGGTGGGCATCTGGCCTCGGCCTTTGGCCTGTCACAAGCTCGTCTCAGCAAGAGCAGCATGGTGTGGGGATCTTCTCACATGCGATGTTTTTACTGAAAAGTTGAAAAATGTACCAGAAACGCTGTATTTTTGGCAGTAGTAAAACCACATAAGCAGAGGATAATGGGCGCCACCTGCCGCCTTCTGTGCTTATGTGCACTGGCTTCCCACCGTGCAGACACGTCTCGAGCGTCCTGTGAGCCTGTCGAGCCAGGGTGGCGGTGTGGGTGCCTGCAGCAGGGCAGGAGGGGTCATGTCCACACGATGTGGCTGAGGTTGCATCCGGCCTCAGGCATCCTGGCGGCCGCTGGCCGTGGAGGTGGGAGCCAGTTTGTCCCGCCACTGCCCAGGGCCTGGCTTCTTGTGCAGGTGCAGCTGGAGGAGTCTTGGCATCTGTGTGGGTTGGGAGGTGGAGGCCAGAGAGGACCCGGCCCAGCGGTCACACCTGCAGGCTCCGGGTGTGGGCTGTTCAGAGGAAGGGGGTTCCCAGCCACAGGCGACTGGCAGGCTCAGGAGGTCCTTTGCCGACCCCTCCCTGGGTAGGCCCGGGTGTGCTGTGAAAAAGCCCGGCTGGCGGGAGAGCCTCTGGGGCCACCAGGGTCATCAGAGGGGCCGGGGCTGGGCCGCTGCTCAGCGGGGCAGAGGAGGATGTGCGGGTTCCGTGTCTGGTCTTCTGCCTCCTAGAAGGTCGTAAAGGCCACTCGGGTGGGTGAGGACCCCGTCTGGGTGGGGGGTGGTGGCTCTTTCCCAAGAGCCTCTGCTCCCTCGTGTTTCACGGTCAGTGACTTCCAGCATTTAACAAAACTCTTCATGCTAAAACAGTTGCCAAACGTTCCCTCCTGCTCTCCACGTGATTTAAAGGGCTGGGCCTGCGTGAGCGCCTGCTGTTTGCAGATGCCCCGTGGGCAGGGTGCCTGTCTCTGTGCACCTCAGGCCTTGGGCTCCCCGTGCTGGGACCACTCAGAGGCTGGCGTGGGACTCCAGACCCCTCTGGGCCAAGCGTTGTTTCGGGTGCTCCCACGGGTGCTGAGGGTGGGGTCCCGGTGAGCTGTGCCGGCCTCAGTGCTTGGAGAAGCCACTGCCATGGGGCTCTGTCGTCCCCAGGCAGCAGCCTCTTGGGACTTGTCCAGGGCCTGGCCTGGCCACTTGGTGTCCCCGAAGTGAAGGCCAGCCTGTTCCCTGTGTGCGCGGTCGTGGCTGGGTCCAAGGTGTGTCTGCACTGCTGGCCACTTCCCAGGTGCTTGCCAACGTTTTCTGGCGTGTGTACCTATGTGACGTGTCACCCTTGGTGTCCTGTGTCCTTTAAGTAAATGCTCAGGAAAATTCAGAGGGGCACTGGATGACTGAGTCTCTTGTTCCTGCATTCCAGTCCTGTGCCTTCCTGCGTCTGAAGCGGTCAGGCCTCAGGTCTCCCCTCTGGCAGAGTTGTTGTGGGCTGGGGCTGGGAGTGTCGCAGGTGTGGCCTTGCCGTGCTAGCTCTCACCACAGCCGCTGTGCTCAGGTGTTCAGGCCCCCGGGCTGGCATCGCCGCGCAGGTTTGTGAAGGGCTGTGCTGGCCTCTCCCCCAGCTGGCCGTAGCTCAGCCCCTGGACGTGGCTCAGGTGGGGAGACCAGCCGATCACTTAGCCTCCTTACCTGGGCCCAGTCCTGTCTGCTCGGCCTGGAAGAGACTCTGCGCCTGGGGTGTTGCCTGCGTGTTGCTGGCGCAGCAGGTGCCTGGCCACGGGGTGTGGTCTGGTGGAATGTTGGGTTCTCACTTGAACCTGGCCTGTGGCTTGGTCTCCTTGTCCCCTGTGCTGTCAGCGAATGGCCTGGGGTTGCTGGCCGCCCTCTGTGATGTCCTGGGGCTTCTTCCTGTGGGTGGTGGTGGCCTCACAGCTTGCTGGCTGGACATTGCCAGTGACGGTGGCCTGCCCCGTTCAGGACTGTTGAGCGGGTCCCCACTCAGGCCTGTGCAACTCAGTGATGGCAGATGGCCCTGGCTTGAAGTCTCTTCTCTCAGACCCCTGTCCTGGGGCACTGGTCTCTGTCCATCCAGCTGTCTGTCCCAGTTGGCTGGGCCATCTCTGACTTCCTCAACTGGGAGGCTGCAGGGTCTCTGCTCCTCAGGCATCCCTGAGGGCCGGGGCGGAGCTTTCACCCTCCTGAGACCCGTCAGGGCTTGAGTTCGCGGAGTCTGACCCTTGACCCCTAGCCTGCTGTCATCTCCCAGAATGCTGTGGGTGGACGAGACGCCAGTGCGCCCCACGTTGTCAGCTCAGCACGCGTTTTGGGGGCTGCTTTTAAAAGACTGTCCTGTAGATTCTTACATATGTCTGCATGCCAGAAATGATCATAACACCCACGAATACCTGCAGTTGCCCCTTACAAATGTAATTAGGTTAAAATTAAAAACACTAAGCTTCTCTTAAAGTTTGTGGTAAGTGTTAAGTCCAACAGAAATGGAGCGTTCTGTGCAGTGAGTTTGCTCAAGGGAAACCTGGGGTCTGGGTCTGCAGGGAGCAGCAGAACTTGTCCAGTCCCTGTGTCTCCATCCCTAGCTGTTGCCAAGGCCGACTCACCGCCGTTACCTCACGTGAAAGTACGTACAGCGGACGGGAACCCTGCCGTCCAGCCGCTCGCTCAAAAAGACGTCTCCCAGCCGGGGCAGCGGAAGAATTCTAAAGATATGCCGTATTTTCAGATTTACACATTTTCCTTTGGAAATAGATGTTTAAATTGAATTTTTTAGGATCGGGTGGGCGGGAAAGAGGGCGCCAGGGTGGGCACCTGGCAGAGACAGACCACCCGCTCCTGTTCTGACTCCTGCGGGAGACCTCGCGGCGGGGCCTTGGCAAGTGCGATTTCCGTTTCCTGACACATACCCATGCCTTTTTCAGGAGAAAAATAGTATGATTTGCCTCTATTAAAAAAGCTTTTCAAATATCGAGATGATATAATTGTGTTCTGTTCAGCTGTTTAGGGTACTTGAAACGCAGCGAGTTTGGCTTTGTGGCGGGGGTGGGCGGGGCGCTGGGCACCGAGGTTCACCTGCAGTTCGAGGTCTGTGTCAACACCTGTCTTTTGGAACAAGGTTTTTATGTGTGGGGTGTTTTTTTTAACTTAATTTACTACTCCTTGAAGCTCTGCTCACGAGACTGTGTCTTTGTGTGCTGGTAACCCTCCCTTGGCCTGGGATTCTGAGGGGTCGTGGCCAGGTGTGGACACTGGCCTTGGTCACACACGCGACAGGTGTGATTGGTTCATCCCTCGTGTAGGCCCCCCCTGTGCGTTGCCTCCATGGACCCTGCGTCAAGATCTTTGCTTTTTAAGAAAACACTTTCTCCAAACGGTGCTCAGTGAACTGGACTTGAATTTACTATCATTTGTTATGTTTACATCACTCGGCGAGTGACCCGTGTTTACTGTGTCGTACGGACGGTGCTGGGTGCTGAGGAACGTGGGTGTGAACAGTAAGACGCTATCTTGCCATGAACACAAGGTGCTCCTGGTAAAACACTCCGAGTGTGAAGGAGAAAGTTGTGTGTGAAGTGTGGGGTGCGTCGTGTTGGCGTAACTGGCTCTGCGCAGCTGAGCTCAGGGCCTGCCTGCCTGTGTTCCAGGTCTCACCAATGGCTTTGGGGGCGCGCGGAGCGAGCAGGAGCCGGGCAGTGGCCCGGGGAGGAAAGCCGCGCCCCGACGTCGCTGCGCCTCCGAGTCCAGCATCTCCTCCAGCAACAGCCCGCTCTGCGATCCTAGGTGGGCCCCCGACCTCGCTGCAGCCTCAGCCAGCGCCTGCCTGCCCGCGGCATCTCGCCTGGCCCAGCCGGGAGCCAGGAAACTCTGCTCCTGTCTCAGTGCCCTTGTGAGGAGCGCTGGCCTGGGGGGTGTGTGTGTGCGCGCATGCGTGTGTGTGTGTCTGTGTGCCCGTGTGGGTGTGCGTGTGTGCACCCATGTGTGTCTGAGTGTCCATGTGTATAGGTGTGCCCGTGTGTGCGTGTGTACGTGTCCATGTGTATGTGCATGTGTGTGTCCATGTGTGTGCGTGTGTCCACGTGTGTGTGCGTGTGTTCCATGTATGTGTCCGTGTGTGTCCATGTGTGTATGTGCTCATTGTGCCCATGTGTGTGCATGTGTGTGTCCATGTGTGTGTCCACGTGTATGTGCATGTGTGCGCCTATGGGTATGCGTGTGTGTGCCCATGTGTGTGCGTGTGTTCCATGTATGTGTCCGTGTGTGCCCATGTGTGCATGTCCGCGTGTGTCCATGTGTGTATGTGCTCATTGTGCCCATGTGTGTGCATGCGTGTGTCCATGTGTGCCTGTGTGTGCCCATGGGTGTGTGTGCGTATGAGTGCCCATGTGTGTGTGCTGCCCTTTAGGGGCAGTGTCCCATGTTACATAATAATTGCTTTATAGTTTAACCAGAAGTAGGGAAGAAAACTGCAGGAAAGACGAACATTTATTTATCTGTCTGGCTGTGGAGATGAACTCTACTCTGCTATTCATTTAGAGACGTGGTCTCGCTCTCTTGCCCAGGCTGGAGCGCAGCGG
>RJWJ010046844.1:0-11188 GCA_004363605.1 Indri indri
GGTAGTGCTTATTAAAAATAAATGTTCCATCCATGGGTTAATGTATGGTTGGTCCTAGATTGACTTTGGCTCTAAAAGGAGGCCCTATTTCAACGGATGCTGGGTGGTTAGTGATTTTAATGCCCTGGATTTCCCCAGAAAATTACATAAGCAAAGGTAATCCAGGGTCTCTGTTGATCCTGGCTGATGTTCTGCACGTGTAAACATGCTTAGCTCTCGCCTGAGAAATACAGGCTTGATTCAGCAGAAAGCATGTCTGAACTCTCCAGCCCCCACCCCTCCTTCATGAAGAGAGCCTGTGTGCTGCTCGTGGGAAGATCTCCAACTTACCTGCCAATGGGGTGTCTCGAGTGCAGACATTTCCTGGTGGGGCATGATGGAAGGGGGATTTCTTACAAATGCCACTCGACGACACAATCCAAGGAAGAGTAAGTGTGGACCATCTTCCTGGGACACCAGCTTGCCAGATCATGATGACGATGACAATGACAATGATGATGCTATTAGGACTTGCTGAATTCTCAAATTTATTATTCATCTTTTAACAAGAAACTCAGATATATTGATGCTTTTTCTCCACCAAGATCTGGGCCAAACTTTTTCTAGGTGCGATCTTTTCTAATCTTCTCCATGACCCTGTAACGTGGATATTATTAGCCCCAGTTTTTTGACAAGAAAACAAGTTTGGTGTGGTCACATGACCTGGCCATTAGATCACCAGTTAATAGGTGGACTTGAGTTCAGTCCAGTTTTGTCTGACTCCAAAAGCCATGATCTTGCCACTGTCTCCATGTTCCCTTCTGGGAAGTTTGCGGGATTGCATTTGCTCATCACCCCTAGATGCTCCTGAGTTTGCAGTACATGACCTCATGGTTTTTGGCCGCCAGTCAAGGAATGAATCAATCCTTCCACCAGTGTCAATTGATCCCCTGCCTTGTGCTCAGCACCACGTTAGTTAGAGCTGGGCATAAATGAAAAGTATGAGACGTGGTCCCTGGTTTCAAGGAAAGAGCTCACTTGAAGCATTTAGTGAACAGTACAGCGCAGCGTACAATCAAAGGCTAGTGTGGCAGCATCAGTACCACGTACCAGATAGCTCACGGCACCTACTGTGCCGGACATCTCTAATTCTTTAGGGTGCTCTTTCCTGATGGCTCTGCATATGGTCTCAGAATCCTTCTTAACACAGCACCCCAGAGTGTCACAACCATCAGATCTAGTCACGATCTCTCTATGGGTTGTCCTCACTCAAAGGGGCAGGAGGCTGGGAAGACTGGAGGGGTTTATGAAGGCTTTACAGGGGTGATGGGTTCAAGCCCAGCCTCGAAGGAAGGAGAAAAATAAGGTGTGGGATTGCAAGAAGGGAGGATACGCCAGGCAGAAAGAAGTGCATTAGTGCAGTCCCTGAGTTGAGAGTGAGGGAATAGCCTCCTGGGGACAGGGAAGGGAGTAACTTTCCTAATGTGGAGGCTCTTGGGGCGGGAAGAATGAGATTGAATAGGACTTTTTTTGACTTGCTTTTGACCTATTTACGAGCATCATAGGTCTTCTCAGAGATAATAAGATGGTAAGAATATTAACTCCTATTTATTGAGGTCACTGTGC
Source organism: Indri indri (assembly GCA_004363605.1). NCBI lineage: Eukaryota > Metazoa > Chordata > Mammalia > Primates > Indriidae > Indri > Indri indri. Next base: position 1,606 of record RJWJ010046844.1, read on the forward strand.
CAGTCACACTGCTTCCTGCATACATGCAGTGTCTTGTCCTCAGAACAACCCTGAAAAGCAGATATTAGTATTCCTGTTTTATAGAGGAGAGTAACTAGTGCTTAGAGAGAATAGGATATGTAGCTAGTCATATAACTGGTAGGGAATGCTTGTGAAATTCAAAATTTGTCTTAGAGATGTTACCAAAAACTGACACTATTGACTTTACGTTTCCAGCATGTTCCTCTCCTGCACATGTGCACAAACACATGCATTCATAAACTCACAGTGCATGCACATACTCACATACAATCTCGCACACATAGACTCACACACGTGTACCACATATGGATACATCCATGAAAACACATGTACACATGCACACAACATACACACTTACATATTCACATGCACACATGCATACGATATTTATTTATTTATTTTTACATACAATAAACATACACATGCACTGTATACACACGCCATTCTTCTGGGAAGAGTCACTGCTCTTTGATCCCGAGTCTAAGTATCTGACCCAGAACAGGCCAATGAGGGTTTTCTCTCGGCCTTTGGATCTTGAGCAGAAACACACAGAGACAGAAGGAAGCAGAGCTGTCTGACAGCAGTGGTCTTGAGAAAACACAGAGAGTGACTGCTCCCCCTGAGCTGCCTGGCTCCTGTCCTCCTTGTGCTTGGTTAACCAACTCTTCCTTTTATTCTTCCAGCTGAATGATAGGCTTCCAATAATTGCTTTTTTTTTTTACCCCCTTAAGTTAATTTCTTAACTAACCAAAGAGCTCTAATTGATATAAATCGTCTCTCCAGTTCAGCCAATACAAGTTACTACCGTGACGGGGTCCATTCCAGTGAGCATTGCGGCTGGTGAAATGCTGAAGGCAAGGAAGGAACATTTTGTTGCTTTGTTACAACACTGCCCGTGGGGTAAGGTCATGATTCAAATGAGACGGATATATGAGGGCCTTCTAGAATTTATAGTTATAAAACATTTACAGAGGGGGTCAGGACAGGTTGCCCTTATTCTTAATCCATGAATTATGAAGTCTGGTCTGATGTTAATTTTCTTGGTTGTGGCTTGCCTTATGTTTTTCCAGTCCCGCTTCCTTTCTGGTACTAATAGGGTATATTGTATTAGGATAGTGATTAGTAATACTAATACTAGGAAATGTATGGCTCCTTCTCCCTTCAATACTTCAGAAAAGTATTTACTGGAGCAATCCACATAATGGCTGATACTCTGGGGAATACAGTAGTAGCTCAAAATACAGAGAGAGAAATTTAGATCTGGAAGATACATTTTAAAATAGTGTAGTCCAACCCTTCTTATTACAGAAGAGAAAACAGAGGCTCAGAGCAGTTCAGTGATTTAAGAAGGATCACAGAGCATAGTGGCGAGTCTGTGACTACTTAGGTCTTGAATTCCTAAGTGAGTGATGTTTGTGGTTTCTGATCAGACGCTTCGAATGTAGTTGTGGAGATGGGGCACGCAAACAGGAAGCAACTGGCAAACCCAGCCCTGCATCAAGTTACCGTCCTCTTCCTCAACTGTGTAGGTCTGCAGAAACCAAATGACTCAAACACAAAATGAATCATCTCCAGCCTACTCTAGAAAGCTGACGCTTCTCAAAGTCCTTCCATAGTGTCATTAGTTACTTCTCTCTTTCATTCCAAAGCTGGGATATTTTGAAAGCAATAATCACCCAAGGAGAGGGAAGGATGTGTGTGCCAATGGTACTCCAATGAGAAGCATAGAGTATACAGCTCCACCTTATACCTGTGGGCACAGAGAACCCCCAGAGATGAGAAAAAGAGATAGCCACCATGTATACAGTGAGCTTTCATACATTAATTCTGCCCAATAGAGAAATGTGGATGTCAGACTCTTGCTATCTTGTCAGTCAGATAAAGACCCTAGCTGTTAGTTACTACCTTGGGTTTCCTTGATCTCTGTAGCATAAGATGTAACGGACGATGTATTCTTCCTTGCCATTCAATTTCTCCTTGGCTTCCGCGACACCGCAGTGACTTGATTTTCTTATTTCCGATTGTTCCTTCTCCATATACGCTCTACGGCTTCTTCATTCATGGTTCCTATAAATGTGGTGTCCCATAAAGTTTTATCATCAATATGTCTCTCTTCCTGGTTCATGAGCTCTTCCTAGTCAACTTTCTTATGGTGGCTGTTTGCTGTTTTGGACCTGTAAGCATCCATTCCACCCTTCTCTTAGTAAAAGAAAATTGGTTTTTTTGGTGGAGCCAAGAATGTCTCCATGATTCTTAGTATTCGAAGATTCTGTACACTGGTAAATGTTCAAACATCAGCATTTGGTGGGGAGGGGGAGCCATAATTTGAAGAATTTCATTGTTATAAATACTCCCATCATGGTCAAAGCCTATTAATTCAACACATATTTATTGAGGACTTAATATATGCCAGAAGGTACTGTTCTAGAGACCAGGAATCCACAAAGTGAACAGAACCATGGATTTTATATGCTCATGGATTTTACATTCTCATGAATTTTATATGCTCATAAATTTTATATTCTAGATACAGAGATAATCAACAAATTATTAAATGCATACGTTAATTAATAAGATAATATCAGATAGTGATAAGTACTATAAAAATGAAGTAGAATAAAGGTTAGATGAGTGATTGAGGTAGGGAACTATCTGAAAAAGTGTGGTCAGGGAAGTCTTCACTGAGAAACCGACATTTGGGTCAAGACCTGAATGGGATGTGAACCATGTAAGAGCTGCAGGAACGGCCCAAACTTGCAGTCCTGGAACTTCTGCTGGGTTTATTTGAATGGCGGTAGTACTTTTTCACGGAGGTTATTGTACTCGTAGGATGTCAGCCTGGAGGTGCTGGTGGCCATTTCTCCACCTTGAAAGGAGAGAAATATTGAGATAAGAGAGGGAGAGAGACTGATTCCTGGTGGTTACATTTGAACATTCGGACATCCTTATCCAGCTGTGTCTAAAGCCAGCACATCCCTGTAATTTTTAGATATATGAGCCAATAAATACCACCTCCCTGCCTTTTCTTAGTTAAGATAGTTTATATTTGAGCTAATGTTTTAACAATATACACATCTATCCTCATGTTTTCAAATATAACTTATGGGTGAATGACTCTAAAATCTCTCTTTCAAGATTGGATCTGATTCTAAACTCCAGACTCACGTATGCAGCTACTTACTAGGTATCTTCCACTGCAGGCTTTTTGCAAACATCACAGATATAATATGCATAATTTGTAATTCATCATCTTTCCTCCCCAAACTGCTCACTCTATTTTCTATGTCTACTTATCAAGCCAAGACAACACCCTGGTGTCATTCTGTATTTCTTCTCCCCCTTTCAAACTCCTTAACAAATTAACTATTAATTCCCATGGAATCTGCTCATAAATATCTTGGAAACACACAGTCTTCCCACCATTCCCACTGCCCAAGTGTAGATGAGATTATAATAGTCCTTTATAGTGTCTCTGAATCCAGTTTTCCTCCCCTTTCATTGTGGTTTCCACTGTGTGGCCAGAAGAAAGATTCTTTTGCTTACATATTAAGAAGTTTATTTAATAGTAAATTTGACTTGAGACCTTGCATCAGGTGAGATTCTCCAAAGAAACAGAACCAATAGGATATATATATATGTATGTATATGCATATACTTGTATATATGCATATATGAAAACAGATTTACTTTAAGGAATCAACTCATATGATTGTGGGGGCTGATAAGCTTTTTCTTTTTTTTTTTTGAGACAGAGTGTCACTCTGTTGCCCCAGCTAGAGCGCCGTGGCGTCAGCTCACAGCAACCTCAAACTCCTGGGCTCAAGCAATCCTACTGCCTCAGCCTCCCAAGTAGCTGGGACTACAGGCATGTGCCACCATGCCCGGCTAATTTTCTATATATTTTTAGTTGTCCAGCTAATTTCTTTCTATTTTTTTAGTAGAGATGGGGTCTTGCTTTTGCTCAGGCTGGTCTCGAACTCCTAAGCTCAAATGATCTGCCCGCCTCGGCCTCCCAGAGTGCTAGGATTACAGGTGAGAGCCACCGTGCCCGGCCCTGACAAGTTTTTGATATGTGGCCAGCATGCTGGATTTCTGTTACAGTCTTGAGGCAGAATTTTTTTTCCTTCGGGAAACAGTCTTTGTTCTTAAGGCCTTCAACTGATTGCTTGGGGCCCACTCATATCATGGAGGGTAATGGTAATCTCCTTTGCTTGAAGTCAACTGATTGGAAGTGTGAATTACATCTACAAAATGCCTTCAAAAGCAACATCCAGAACACCACTTGACCAAACAACTGGCCAAGCCAAGTTGACGCATAAAATTAACCCTCATGGACCTAGATCAGCATTACACAGCCGGCCACCTCCAGACATTGGGAATTCCTGGATGATTTCCATAACTCCTTCGGAAGGCAGGCTGAGGCAGCCGAGGGTCCAAGGCACAGTTTAGTGTGCAAGAGAATCATCTGGGTACTTGTCGTTGAAAATGTTGATTCCCTGACTGCGTTCTCAGGGCACCCTGATACCCAAAGCATAAAGCGGGTAACGAAATTAATTTCGTGGGTCTCCACCAACATTTAAAACAACAACAACAAAAGATTACAGAAAGTATCAGAGGGCATCCCACGTGGTAAAAGCGAGTATTGTTTGAATGAAATTTTTGTTTCCGTTATGGGACATGTTGTCAAATGTATTTCTAACCGTGGTTCAGAGTCAAGGTCAAAACAAAGTTTGAAAGCCCCCTGTGAGGGATGTGGTCAGTATTGACTCTTGTGACATGAGGTGACAAGTCACTCTTTCCTCTCTTATTACATGAACTTTTATTGTCATTGACAGCACCATCCTTCCCTGCATCCCTGGGCAGTTTCTTCATCTCCTGGTCTCCCTGAGTCCAGCGACTGTGGCATAATGAAAGAATAAGGCAGCGAGGTGCAAACAAGGATATGAAACCCCCACTTCGACACCCCGCCCCCCCAGCATCCTCCGCCTTCCCACCATTTCCTTTCCACGCATCCCTGGAGTCTCTCTTTGCAATTTGTATGACTTTCTGTTGCCTGTGCTGCAGGGACGGCGGGAGCCTGGAGTCAGATGTAGGGTCAGGCACCCCACAGAGCAGATAGCAATAGCAAAGTGTACTTTAATAACTCTCGGCTCTCGAGCAGCTCTGTGAAACCAGACTCAAGATTTCTAGTCCTGTTCCTCCTCAGCTTCCTGGCCTGAGGGGAGACCTGACTGATGGCTTTGAATATCCATCAACAAATAAATGATAATAATAATAATAATCTGCCTGCCACAGGGTTGTTGGAGCCAGGGAGGCTGGCTTCGCTGATGCTTTCTTGCTTCTTAATACAACCTCAAAGTCAATTTTGAGCAGAGCACATCGCAGCTTTGCACTACATGAATTTCTTCTTGCCACCGTCCTTAAGCCTGATGCCAAGGGTTGGGACGCATTGGGGCGAAATTGTGGCATGAGTGGTATGTCCGTAGGTGACCCTGGATTCCCAGGTCTGGATGCCTGAGGTCTTCTCTGCTCATGTGCACTGCGCCTCAGGCACCTTCGTGCTCTCAAATGTCCCTGTGGTTATGGTTTGAAAAGACCAAGGTTGAGTAAACAAGTTCCTGGCTATGAGGGGGTATCCCCTCAGTAGAGTGCACCCTCCACAATGATTAAGACCTTGGGCTTTGAGGTCAGAAACCCTGGGTTTGAATTTGAATTTCTGCTCTTCCACTTCCGTGCGTGTGTGTGTGTGTGTGTGTGTGTGTGTGACCTTGAGCGTATTTCTCAACTTCTCTGCGGCTCAATTCCTCATCCAGAAGGCAAGGATAATATTAATGGTGGTAATTATAACAGGCAACATTTATTTAGTGCTGCCTATGTTCCAGACAGTGTTCTGAGCATTTTACCTTCTTGTCTGCTTGAAATCTCACAACCACCCTGTGGTGGAGGTAATATAATTGTCTTTGTCTTACAGATGGCGACCCCGAGGAGGTGGAGACCAGTTAAGGGATGTGCCCCAGGCCACACAGCTGTCCTTGTGTAGAGCCAGGACTGAGTACAGAGCTGTCATGAGCTTAGTGCATGCGTCTGCTCCAGACCTCCCCGATACTGAGCGGCAATAAGCATGGGCGTTATTACCTGCGGGCTGAGGGATGGGGGATATTTCCCTTTAGGATTCTGATTAGCCCAAGGTAAATATTCTTAATTCCGAATGTTAAGGTCCAGGAAGAGGGTTGATATGGATAATGATCCTAGCAGTGCCCAAAGCTGCCGTGGCCACTGTTGCCTACTCCGGTCACCTCTAGAGTGATGAGCGAGCCTTGTCCTTGAGAGCCAGCTGTGGCACCTGCTCTTCCTAAATGTCAGCTCATCAACAAGATAGACCTTGTATTCTGAGCATCTTCACAGCACCCAGCTCATTGAACAGCTTCTCCTCGATGTCCAGAGTTTGAAAGTCCGCTCGACGTGGTGAATGGGCTCTTGAGTGAGGGTCCTGACTCCCCAGCCCTTCCTTCTCCTTTCCGGGTAAAGTGCGGTCTACCCATTGCAATTCTCTTTTAAACTGCAAATGCTCTTGATTGGAGAAAACTTTGAGACATTGACTCCTTAGGGTGCCTCTGTTTGTCGGATCACTTTCCTTTCATTTGTAAGTAGCCAGGGCCCCACCCACTGGAGGAGAAGCTGGAATTAGGGCTTGACCGTCCCACTTCTCCTTGGGCCGGCAGTCCTGGCCTGGCCTGGACCATGGACTCCATGTGGAGAACTGTTCTGGGCTGTGGTCTGGAGATAATATTTCTTTTTTACTGCTGGTCAATGACCAAGGGGGTCCTCCTGCAATTTCCATAAGCCGGGCTCCAGCCTGGGGACCTTGCATTTTCTGTTTCTGCAGACTGCCTGCCACCCTGTTGCTCATTTCTGCGCCTCCTAGAGATGAATGCGTCAGCTGGGGTAGGAATAAAATCCCACCGCTCTCATCTCGTGTCATTTAGGATTCGCATTTGGCAGCTAGAGGTAGAGGGGGACAGGGAGAGTGACGGAGAGAAACCACAAGCTTTATGGGCTCCCTCATGAAGGAAGTTTGCCAGGCATGAAAAGGCCACAACCTCAGCCGTGGGAAGCACATTCCACCAGAACTCCTGGAAAATGATTCACTCCTAATCCAATTTAATCATCCTATTTTGATAGCATTACATATTTATTTTCTGGTTAGGAGAAAAACCCCCACCTCCCAAGGCCTCCCTGCAGGTGCTCCAAAAACAGGGCTACTGGAGGAGTCACTCTTCCTCCGCTTCATTCCGGGGCTTAGGTCTTTAATGTGAAAATGTGGCCTTCAGACGTGCTGGAATATCGGAGAGGGCAGGGATGGGGGAGCGGGGGTGGCAGCGCTACAAGTTCTACACAAGCCAGCTGGGGCGGGAGCGCGGTTGTGAGGGAACATTATCCGGTGTGATTCTTTGTTTTCACGGCATCACCTCCTATTTCTCAGACCAACAGAATCACCAAGCTGTAAACGGCACACCTTACAAATCAGCGTCCCCTGACGTGGCTGGAGCGTTCATTACCAGCTGTAAAGGCACACCAGCAAGAGAGGTTGCTGTTCTGTAGCCCAATTTTCCATCGCAATAACCCAATTAACTGGTGTGTGTGTTTGTTTTACAAAGCTCCAAGCTACAATAAACCATACAGATACGCGGGCTGCAGAAAGCTCTGTAATTAGGACAAGGTGTACAAATTAAACTACTCTTTTTAAACTTCAAACCAGCTAACTTCTGACATACTGTACTGCTGGGGCTTCTGGGACTGAACCCAATTAACATCTTAGTATTTTATAAGCATCGTTTTAATTGCATTTGTATGCAATCTTCTCTCCAAGTGCCTTTCAAGGTGCTAGTCCTTGTTCAGCTTTTATTACTTTGGTGATTTAAATCTTCTCTCTCGGAGGTTCCCGTTAATAATGACTACTGCTACTTCAAATGCTGGTCCAACATAAAACCTGTCTCTCGGAAGAATTATGCTTTAAAACAGTTACATTTAACTTTATTATTACATTTTTAATTTTTTTTCTCTGTTTGAACATTATGCCCTTAAACGTTTTATCAACCTGTCAGCTCTTGTAACGGCTGGAAAAGAGATTCTCTTTAGGGGCTGGGATGATGGTTTTTAATTTTTTTTCCTCTCCTCTGCTCACCTTTAGTCTAAGTAAAGGTGTTTGGTGCCATTGGATGCTGTGGTGATAAGGGGTTTTTTGAATGAGTGAATTTGGGGTGTTTTAGTTTCCTTGTGGGTTTTAGGGCATCTCTGTCTACATTTCAGAGCTGACAGCAGGCATTTCCTTCCTGTGCAAAATCTAAGGGCCCATCAAAAAATGCAGGGATCAAGATAATATTTTAAAGCCATATTTTAAAAAATAAATAAAATCAGGAAACTCCAGTCCGCAGGCCAGATGCCTGTTTTTGTAAATAAAATCTTTTTGGAGCCAGGACCAGGGCTAGGGTGAGTGGAGTAAGGCAGCTTGTACAAACAAGTGCAGAATCGTTTCCTGTTTTTACTGAAAATTCCGATATTTTATTTGTCATGGATTTTTTTGGCATTCATTTCTATTTTTACAAATATTGCATTAAGATATCATATATCTTAATTCTTCAAATTTTGAGCCCAGGTGAATACCTCACTTGCGTTCCCCTGGTCTGGGCCCTGCTATCCTTCTAAGTACAAGGAAGACTTTAAAAGAAATTTAAACATATGAAGAAGTCCTTAAAGAAATTTTTCACCCCATGAATAAAATTGCAGGGAACATCTCAGCCCTACATGTGTTTCTTTCTGAGCACAGTGTATACAGAAGTCCTGAGTCCCTGCTAGGAAGCACCCACACCAGTGGCAAATGCCTGAGTTTATGGGAACAACCAAATAGCAAACTCTTCTTCGTAACCCTGAACCACAAAAGCAAAGTGTTTCCATAATTTTCCTCCAATGCTTCTTATTGCAAGAAGGAGTTAGGAAAAATGAGTACTAATGTTGTGCTCAATTAGGATTTCTGTTATCTGGATAAAAATATACAGTCTTGAGCTGGCAGTGAGATCCTCCTGGAATATTTTAAACCTTTTTGCTTGATTGAGTGTCTTGTCAAACAAAACTGGCAGCCTCTCTCCCAGAGCTGCCTGAATCTATGCAGATATGATTTCTATCATGCCTTTATTATGTGTAGTCTGTAATAAGGATGAGCACATATAAATCATCTCTGGATGGCAGTTAGGATGCAATACTCAAAGGAGAAAGACATTTCTGCTTTCAAATGTCTAGTGATTTCAGATATAATATAGCAAGTCTTCCCTGAACTGCACTATCTTCAATTCGACTCAAGCCCTTCTGTGGAAAAATGGGACTTTCATATCTTTCTTTGCAAGAATCACTAGCAAGATAAGAGTTGTGTCACTAAGACCAGAGTACTGTATCTTTTTGGCTAGTCTGCTATCAAAGTCGCATTTGAAAAGAGGATCCTTTCGTCATTTAATTCAAGAGGCTGGCATTGAGGGAGGGTGGGGAGATGTCAGGTTTTGGGTCTGCC
>RJWJ010046845.1:0-11197 GCA_004363605.1 Indri indri
GGCTCAGTCAGATGATTTGAACTGATGATGTCAGCACTTCATGATGCCGATGCCAAGTGTTGTTTATGCCTTCTTGTCCTCCAGGGACTCGTAAATCCATCCTGCATCCAGAAGCTGTCAGAGGAGAAGAAAAGCACTGGTCACTAATCTTGTCATGATCAACATTGCTCTCAGCACCCTGGTTTATGTCTTGGCCTGTGCTGGAATGAGCCGGTAATACAAATGTGTACCTTGTATATCCTTCCTGTCTTTGCCATCAGTTGATCTTCTTTCCTCCTGACATTCTTTTAAACCATGTTAGACAGGAGTTACACAAAGTTGAAAACATACCTCTACTAAAGAGTTTCATGTGCATGTGTTAAACAGCTATTGAACAATTTATTAAGGTTTCACAGGAGCAAGCAGTCCCTCCGAGTGCCTTTCCCCCCCTCCTTTCCCCCCTCTGAATTCTATTTTAGTCAACAGACTGAATGAATATAAAGGAGAAGCCAATGCACAATGTAGTATGAATGGCAATAAGACCGAAAGTTCCGTGCTTAAATGGCCCCATTAAATCCACCATTGCCCCCTTGATGGCCCATGATGGCTCATTTCTTTCAGCAAAGAATGCTACCAGTGTCAATGTCATGTTCAATAATATTGGACTGCTGTTCTGGGGAAAAAAATATGTATTTCCCAAACAGTGACTATTGAGCTTCAACACTTCAAAGTATTTTGTCTTTAAAGTCTCGGAATGAATAGACACAGAATTTCATTTCCTCTTTCTTAATATTTTTTATAAATATATTTGGCTGTTCTTTTTACCTGCAGTTAAAATAATTTGTTCTGATGGCTATGGAGATAAGAGTTATTTGTTTACTAACAGCCCAGGTGAATAAACAAATATCCTTACTTACTAGGGAAAACCTCTATTTTTCACAGTCTAAGAAACAAATTTTTTAAAAAGCAAATATTTTATAGTTATCAGTTTAGCCCAAGCCTGTGGCTCATTTTATCACCTGTACAATTTTTTGGTACTTGTAAATTCATTGTTGTGAAACTTGCTATTTCCAATTGTACTTTGTCCTGATATCAAAAAGCTTTATATTTTCTCTTTCTGACCAAAAAAAGAAAAGAAAAGAAAACTGCTATTTTGGGATCCCCCAACCTCTTGTTTATATATAACTATGTGAGGAAAAGTGGCTTAATAGAATGAACTCCATATGACTTTGAAGGCAAACTCACCCGAGCTCCAATCCTACTGTAACAGTTCATAGTTCTGTCCTTTTTAGTGAAATATTTAAACTCTATGTCCATCAATTCACTCATTTCAATAATAATAATGACAATCGTAACAACCTTAACCTTGCTAACCTTGCAAAGATTTTGTAAGAAGGAAAAATATTATTTGCAAAGTACCTAGGACACTTCCTTATATGTGAACAAGGCCCGATATATAACTCTATATTTTATTTATGTACATTATCCAGAACTTTCACTTATGTGGGAGCCCTGCTCCTTAGTAACAGAAACTGATAAAAGTAAAAATGAACATTTATAGCATTCCTCAATTAAAGAAAAGGCACTCAAAGATTTGTGGGGAAGGGCGATGTATAAGAAAGCTGTATAAACATACTGGTTATTGTTATTTTGGTCTTCTTCAGAGACTTTATTGTGGATTGATTGAAATGTGTGTACACATCAGGTCTCTTTTGGGCTGGCTGACAGTGCCGCCCCCTTCATTTGTTTTATCTATAGTCCATTTGAGAGCCTGCCACTAACCTCAACCCCCGAACAAGCCAGAGCTTCGGTTCCTATTTCTCTTACCTAGAAATAACTGTCAGATCCCTTTCTTAATTCATCAATCCAATTTCATTGCTTGATATCAACTATGATCAATTCTGATATGTATCCACTGGTTAGTGATGTAGTTCATAAATGTTTTTCTTTCCATGAAGTATGCACAATACTGAAAGTTCCTCCTGTTTCTTCAGATGACATATTTTGGGCAAATCAGAGCTACTTTGCCAGTGTCCATTTTTACTTGCCGCCAAAGCCACTGTTGCTTTGTATATGAAAAGTTAAAAGTCAGTTTGCACGTATGCATATATCCTTTTCTACTTTTTGTCACTAGCTGCACTAACTCCAATCCAAGAGATGAGATACGAGATCATTTCAAGAGTAACATGCACTTCCCGTTCTACTTGGATTCTTAGTCTTCATGAAGCATTGCTCCAGATTCTCACTCAGATTGACCTTAGGGTAAAAGGAATAATTTTGGCAATATTGTGTCTCAAGGAAATATTCAGAAGGGTGAAAAAGTTTGGACCTCGTGGAAGCACAGAGGCTCTGTGCTGGTTGTTTCCAGCAGTCTGATTTCTTGGAGCCACTCTTTACCCTCGGTTCTCTCCCTGGTGGGAAGCTAGCCTAACCTTGCCCTGATTACAGTTTCAGGAGGGAAATTCTCTCTGAAGTTGAATGAAAAGCTGTCTGAATGAAGAGATTTCTGAAGGGAGAGTTTCCCTGGCTTTTCTCACATACTGAAAAGAATCTGTGAATCAAAAAAGGCTAAGGACTCCCTCACAACAGTAACCCTATTGGCTCCCAAATATTTATATGTGTGGTTCCAAGCTCTGGGATATGCCGTTTGGAGTCAGGAAAAAAAGAAAAAAAAAAAAAACAAAAAAAACCAAAAAACCTACAGCGTAGCCTTCCAAATGAAGTATTCAGTGTCTGGCATATTTTTCCTGCATTCGTCATTGATGCTTTCCTAGTGACCTTTCTTTTTTGCTCCAATTTAGAATCAGTTAATCTGTTACTCCTGGGAGGTATGAATTTCCATATTCTGGTTGATTTATATGGATTTCCTGTAAACTGAAGACTGCAGAATGAAATCAATCACGATGATGCCTAAAGCAGTGGCACAGGATAAGACTTTCAAAACATCTGATGTTTTCCATTCTTATTAGGACTAAAAAGAGGGCATACTATTTTCATGATGCTTCCTGCACCGGGGAGATTATTTTCAAGAACCTCACATTGATAAAACAACAGAGACACACCATCGTGTACCTTTAGCTGATGTTTTATGGCAGTGATAAAAGAATATCTGAAGGTTTTATCTGACCCTTTCAAGAACTGTTGAGTTTTACAGGACTTCTGGGAGTAGGGACAAGATTAGTATCTCAGAATGTAAGAAATTACTGCATTAACTCAGTTTAGATATGCCAGCATTCACTAAAAAAAAAAAAAAAAAAAAAAAAGTTCTGAAATTCTGAATTACATTCACATGTTGGGAGGAGGGTTGTTAGTATTTTTAGTTTCATTTGTTTTCGTATGTGATTTTATTTCATATTGTTCTTTTGCATGTAGAAAATACTCCACGTATATTCAGTTACCAAAAATGACGTAAACACCCATTACCAAAGTAACTGTCCTTTTAGAAAGCATAAAACAGCATGCTGACAGCAACACCTAATGTTAAGAGTTCATGACAATTTACTACCTGACAAAGAAAGAAAAGAGAAAGAAACTCTGGGGTAGTCACAGCTTGGGTTTTTTCTTTGTAGTTGAACTTTATTTCAGAGTTTTTTATTTTTATTTTTTAAGTGTCCAGATTTCCATTTGTCATGGAAATTTAAAATTAAACCTCTCCACTGTGCATATTTTAATTTAATATGAGGGAATGTAATTTATTATTTGGCACAGATTTATTGTTGTAAAAAAGCTCCCACTGATGTCATGGTGAATTCTATGCATGAAATGAGGGCAAAATAAATGATTCATTTTTTATGAATATTAACAATCAAAGTTGCATTCTCCTCAAACTGCAGTATGAGGTTCTTTACCAAAATGTTCAGCTGTGTTTAGCTGTATTTCCTTCACTGAAGCCATGAGGCAGAAATAAATTGTATAAGAAATAATAATGTGGTTGGTATAACCACAAAACGTGGAACATAGAAATTTGCCAAGTCAATTTGATTGTAAGAGATCTATGAACTCAAATGGCCAGGTGGTGACAGTCCCATAGGTACGATCACTTTGTAACCTCTAATATCTTTCAGTAGATACATTGCTCTCCTGTCTCTGTTGCTGGGATATTATGAAATAACTATGGTTTTCACATGTAACTGCATCATAGCAATAAATCTCTCTATGAATCAACCCTTCTTTCATTCGACAAATATTTATTTAACAGTTATTATAGGTCTGTGCCAGGTATCTGAGGTTCAGCAACAAACAATATTTGACAGTGCCACTGACACATCAAGGAGCTTATATTGGAGTGGGAAACATTAGCAATAAACCAAGATAAATGGGATAATTGCAGATTATAAGGACTAAGTATGTGGCAAAATTATTCCTGTTTTTCTAATTGAAATCGAATTGCTTTCTGAAGCCCAATATAATATAAGTGATTTGAGGATAACAATTCTTTAAATATCAGTAATTAATATTCTTGATTATTTAAAACACATACACACATTTTAGTTTGTTTTAGTTTTATCTGTCTTTTTCAGGTCAGTGTTTCAATAAGGAAATGCTGTATGGATTTATTAATATCTCACCACACCATAGCCGTACACAATTTTTGAAATCTTCACATACTTGTTTTAGTCCCCTAGGACTGCCTTAATACAATACCACAAGTTGTCTCAAAACAACTGCAATTTATTCTCTCAAAGTTCTGGGGACCTGGTTGGCAGGGTTGGTTCTGTGGGATCTAAGGGAGAATCTGTTCTGTGCCTCTCTCCTAGCTCCTGGCGGCTGCAGGCAATCCTTCACGTTCCTTGGCTTGTAGATGCGTCTTTCAACGTCTGCCTCGATCTTTACGTGTCCTGTCCCTCTGTGTCTCAAATTTCCCTGTACTTTTTCCTGTAATGACAACAGTCATTGGTTTAGGACTCACTCTAATTCAAGATGAGCTCATCTTGAGATCCTCACTTTAAGTACGTATGCAAAGACCCTTATTCCAAATGAGATCAATTTCTGAGGTTCCAGGTAGAGATATGTTTTGGAGGACACCATTCAACCCACTACATTTGTACATCACTATTTTATTCATTTCTGAGCATGTAAACAAGTATCACTTATTAGGTTAACAAATGAGCTCCCCCATCATCATTTTAAAGCATGTACTTATAGCCATGAGAACAAGGGCAAGTTACTTATCCTCTATATGTTACATGTTCCTCATTCACAATATGATAGAACTGCAAGAGAAATTGTAGACTCCACTATTACAGTCAGAGATGCCAACACCCTTCTATCTATGATGTACAGATCCAGCAAGAAAAACATTTGTAAGGACATAGTTGAATTGTGTAGTACCAAAAATCAACTGCTTTTAATTGACATTTATAGAATACATCTAACAAGAGCAGCATGCATGTTTTTCTGAAGTTCATACAGAAGATTCACCAAAATAGATCATACATCCTGAAGCATATAACACACATAAATAAATATAAAAGAACAAAAATCATATAAACTATGTTCTGAGACCACAATGGAATTAAACTAGAAATCAAAAACATAAATATACCTGGAAAATTCCAAAATATTTGTATGCCAAAAAACATATTTTTAAATAATACATGGGTCAAAGATATGTCAAGATAAATTTAAAAATATTTTAAGCTAAACTAAAAAATATAACTTATCAAAATGTGTGGGATGCTCTACTTCCAAGGAAATTTACAGAACTGAATATATATAGTAGAAATGAATAAAAATCTAAAATCAATAATCTAAGCTTATACTTTCTAAAACCAGTAAAAGAAGAGAAAATCAAATTCAAAGTAAGGTGATTAAAGACATAATACAAAATTAGGTGATAAATCAACAAAATAGAAAACAGAAAATGAATTGAAAAGGATAATTATCTGCAAAGTGACCTGGTAAGCTAGGTTTCAGTGGTTTCATGAAATAAAGAAAATAGAAAAGATGAAAGATATTTTCAAAACAAAGAGAGGCACCTAATGTTGAAAATCACAGTAAATGTGAGTATCTAATGTTTATAGTCTCAAATGCTGTCAAAGGTAAACTAGAACAACATTTCCAGGACTATGAAAATGTTATTCAAAATACATTATTCGGCTACTTATTAAAACACTTTATCAATTTTAACGTGTGATTTGCTATGTGTTAAAGAGCTTTGTAAACAGCAAAGTGGATATACCCATCATGACATTCAGGTTAAACCTAACTGCTGTCCTAGACATCTGGTCTTAAGAAAACCTACCTATATATTTTCATGAAACAAATGTGCTAAATTTTAAGAAGTTAGGCAAGAAGACTGTTTCCCTGAGAGCAGCCCTTTTAGTTATAACAACTCCTTAACAGCTACAGCTGATCAAATTTTTAGTTTTGCAACACTTGTGTAAAATATACAGAAGTACTAAGAAAACTTCTGCACTTGTGTATAATATACTGGAATTATCACATTAGAATTGAGTTTTTAATAACCAGAATATCAGAAGCCGAGAGACACACACACACACACAGAGGGAGAGAGAGAGAGAGAGAGAGAGAGAGAGAGAGAGAGAGAGAGAGAGAGAGAGAGAGAGAGAGAGAGAGAGAGAGAGAGGAGGGGTTGGGGGAGAGATTTTATATGAGAATATGAAATAAAAATTTGTGCAAAAATAGTCTGCAGTGGAGTAAGGCAAAGTTAGAAAGAGATAAAGATTTGATACTTGGTTAACTCTCCACTAACTTAGTTACCTCCGAACACACTCCTTTCTTTCAACTTGTTTCATTCTTATTTCTTGTCCATGTCATACACAATATTTCTGCTCAACTCTGGCTCCTGCATTTGATGTCAGTTATGATATCAGCTATGATATCAGTTGTAATATCAGTTATGATGTCTGTTGTGGCATCAGTTTGATATCAGTTATGAGACCAGTTATGATAATTTTGAAGAAAACAATTGAAAACTGATCCTGTTCAATTCAGGTATAGTTCAAAGAGTGAGGAAGGCTGATAGAGATAAATTAAATTATTGACTATGTTCACTTCTTTTATTCTTTCACTATTTATCAGTATAAACAAAATTTTCATGCATACAATAAAAAACTATAAGTTCAAAATATATCCTATTACATAAACTAACAGAATTATAAAATAAAGTATTCATTGTGAAAAAAATGGAAAGCAAGAATAATATAGTACTTTAAGGTAATGCAGAGTAGCAATTATCTTTAGAATATCTTTGTAAAAACTGCCCAACTTCCGTTTTTAATGCTGTTTTGCCAATACCTCTGGTATTTCCATGTAATAGCACAAATATACATCTCACTAGCTGATGTAGATTGGGTTCCCTTGCGAAAAGATTCTGAGGTGAAGATCGGAATGCAAGAGTTGTATTAGAGAGCCCTTAAGTTCAACTACTTTGATGATATAAGAAGCAGCTAGGCAGAAGGAGAAGTTGAACCCAAGGGCTCTCTAATACAGTTTCAATGAAAGAATCAGCCAAAACAACTGAAGCTGGGATAGACATTTATATTTATGCTGAATTGGGGTGAGGGAGCCATATCTTTATAGTCTTGCAGTGGTTATTAGATGTGGGTTGCCCCTGAAAGAAGGCATGATCTTGAGCAAGGCACCTGTCTGTATCCAAAGCGATGTCAAACTGGGGTACGTAGATGAGGACTAGCTATGTACTGAAAGTCCTCCTAACAGCTTCATTCTTGAAGGGAGATCTCGGAGAAGCCTATTTAGGAAGCATTATTTTATAAACTCAGGGAACAATTAGCCCAGGGCTCTAGTGAGCATCTCTTCTTGGGGAAATCTTGGGTATAGAGGATTAGTAGAAAAACTACAAACACTACCGCAATAACAGGTCTTGGAGCTACAAACATAACTATTTCCCCTACTCTCCATTTTGTATCCCCCTCAACATCAACTAGCAGTTTTGCTGATCTCAGTGGCATGCTACGTGCCCTAACCCCTGAGAAATTTGAGGCCATAGTCCTCATGTTCTTATTAAGCTAGGGTGGTTGCATACATCTAAAAATTTGGCAAAAAAGTGTCAGGAGACCCCAAATATACCACCTGAATGCTAAATATGTTCCTTTTTGCCCCAATTATGTAACAACAGACCTACTGTGTATTTCTGATACTCAGATTCAATTAACCCTGCCAAAATGGTGACTCACCTTCTTGCCTCTTTTCTTCCCCCAACCCTGCCCTTGCTCAAGCACCCTCAGATTCCCATCCCATGCATATTCATGCTGACTGGTTTCTAAAGATTCTTTGAAGTATCCATCTATTTCCTCCCTTATCAGTTCCTGCATGTCTCCAGCTGGGTTAGATCATGACTTAACCCTGGAGACCAAGAGAGGGATTGGGGACAGAACCTGAGGATGGGATGCATGTTAATGTGCATGCGGGAAGCCTCTCCACCACCTTCAAACAAGGGAGGCCTATTTTCCCTAAACAGACAGGAGTGAGTCACTTCTCTAGCTCTCAGCGTTTAGGAAAATTTGGGGTTTCTATAAATTTGGTTTAATACATCCAAATCTCCCTATCCTGTGTGTCAAGGTCACTTTCTTTCCTAATTAGAGCTTATCATAGCAGGCCTGCTTAGATTGAGAGTCAAACCGTCTTTGGAGCTCTGTAACTCCTTTGATTATGTCCTGGACCCTAGTCCCCAGCTTTATCTAAATATAGGAAGTGAAAACCTCTTTATGTGTTAAAAGTCCCCTAGCTTTCACATTTTGTTTTCAATTATCAATTAAGTACTCTGAATCTTTCCCTTTCTTTTCCTAAGGCAATAACACTTAGTACACCCACACAGTTATATGTCCTTATAGATACTCTTGACCTGCTAGTGCAATCACTTCTGCCACTACACCATCCCAGGCGAAAGCTTAATTGTAATGGCACTTCATGCCAGGAGCTACCTGTGCTCCCCAGCTACTACTGATGAAGTTGTTGCCAGCCAGGAAGCAGGTGACCCAGTTCCAAAATCCCATCTCTATTCTGCTTTTTTAGATGACTATTAGGATCTATTGTCTCTAGTTGGGCTCTCCAGGACGCAGACTCCTGAAATGGAAATTCCCATGATGGAGATTTACTAGGGAGTGAACTTGAGTGTAACTCCCAGGGAAGGGAAGGGAAGGAATAGAGTTGACCAGAGGGAGAATTTGAGCTTTGATACAGTCTCAGTGTAGGCCTTCACAGCCCTACATGAAAGACTAGACTGGGATGGCTCTTTTGAGCTGTTCCAAGTTGGAGAAAAGTGGGTGAGAACTTTATACCTCCACACTGATTAATCATTAAATATGGGGCATGCCACAATATGGGGCATACTTTTGGCAAGTTGGCTATCTTCAGCCAGAGTAATGGCCAATGGAGGCTGAAAGCTGGAGTCTATAGATATGTAGTGCAAAATAAATTCCTCATTCCTACAAAGGAATCTCAACGGTATGTCACAGTGTCCATCAAACCAGTGTATAACATTGCTACCTAGTTTTAATGGAAGAAATCCTAGACAATCCTACAGGATGCATTAAAAATAAAACATTCTTGTCAAATATCCTTTTTGTTCCTCTCTCAATCTACTCAATTTATGATTGTAGTTAGTCAAAGGAGAAACCAGGTAGAAGTTGAAGAAAGAGCAGACAGTAAATTTAGCATATTAATTCTCCCAAAATTTAAAGAGCAAGTCACTGGTCATTTTAAGGCAGAAAGTTCTAATAATTCTTTCTCTTTCTGGGTTGAGCTATCTTCTCTCTTCCTGTTACCTTCAGGCCATAGTTGGTACCTTCCCCTAGACTGCTGGTTGTTCTTCTACTACACTTGTGTTTTCTTATACACTGCCCCCACCTTGGTAATAAGTCCATCTACAAATAAACCCTTTCCAAGTCATCCTAACTCATATGTACCTTTTGCTTATTGGTATCCTAACTTATACAAATATCTTTCCAAATATTAACAGTTGTCTGTAAATTCCCTTAGGACAACGTCTGTGTCTGATTTGTCCTTGTTCCTCTAAGGTGCTCTAAGTATTCAGAGGCATACAGAATTGTATTAAATGAACCCTTCTTTTCAAACGTGTACATAGGATTTCTATTTATGTCTATATTAATATCATCTGAGGTTCTGATTACTTCCTGCTTTTCCTAATATTTGATAAAGTATCCTAAATGCGGCAACATTTTGTGCATGACATATTTTAGTTGTAAATAAAATATTGCCTAACTCAGATTCTCAGTTATTTAGGCCTTATTGCAGAATGCAGAGACTATTTAACTGGATCATGAGAAGTGAGCATTACTCACGACAGTCCACTATTTGTATAACCTGGTAGATGTTGCTGGATTTCTAAGGACCTTGTTTTTTCATCTGTTGGACAAGAAAGTGGGAAAAAGTATCACTGAATATTTTACAGTTCTAAACTTCTGTAGTTCCCTGATGCCAAAAGTTGTAAAATGTTCGTATAGCTTGAAATTTTTATTTCATATGCCCTTTAACCTCTGAGTCATTGTATTTTTTACAGGTAATGTTCTAGGCAATTGATTATCATTTCCTGACTTTTAATGGATGGAAAGAAATCGAGAAACAGACAATGTCATTGAGATTTTGGCAAAGGCAACAATGTAAGGTTTTAAATACAGCACTTGTGTTTTGGTGAAGTGGTCATTGCTCAAAGTTAATGGTTTTGGCAGCCCTGGATGGTTCAATGTTGATTGACTGACACAAAGGTCAACAGCTGAATTTATAAGCTGTCCTTCTAGAATAAAGATACTGATGCTGGCCTTTGGCAAGAGGAACTGCCATTGGAACTGTTGTATACGAAAAGCGGTGATGACTTTTAAAAATCCATTCTCCTTCTTTTGATCCCAGCTTCTATGATCAATGGCACTTAAGCCAGGTCAGGATCAGGAGTGGACATTTCTGTGGCTATAGAACAAATTAAGGCCAAGTTGCTAAAAAGCAGTACTAACTTCATATGCATGCTGTTCTGACAAACTGAACTAGCCAGACACAGATAGTTACTATTAATATTAGTACCAACTGCTCAGACCACAGGCAAGTTCAGGATGGCATTTTCTACTAGTTCTAAACTGCTTAAATATGAATTCTATTACTCCATAAATTGAAAATTATTTTAAAATTCCAGTTCAGAAATTAGTTTTTTTTTTTTTTTGAGACAGAGTCTCACCGTGTTGCCCAGGCTACAGTGCCATGGCGTCAGCCTAGCTCACAGCAA
>RJWJ010046846.1:0-11196 GCA_004363605.1 Indri indri
TAGATTTCAAAAGAGGTATATGAGAGGTATATTCAAAGTTTTTTTGCTCTAAAAGAATTTTTCAAAAATTACCCCCTCACCATTGCACATTTTTAGGTTGGCATTTAAAAATATTCACTGTAAGTTTAAATAGTGCCATAGAATGTAATTTGTGGCCAATAGTAAATAAATTTAAGTTCCCAAGTTTTGGATGCTGAGTAGTGAGAGTTCAGATATTGTGAGATTTATCCAAACTCTGAATGTATTTGGTTGCTGAGTTCAGATGGTATGAATTTAGATGGGGAGTATCTATATTGAAATTTTAAAAAAATGAATAGGGGTTTATTTTCTTCACAAGAAAGATAGAGACAGATGGTTGGTGACATCATTTCAGTTGGTCAACAATGTCATGAAGGCTGCTGGTTCTTACATGTGGAGTTTTGTTAGATACTGCCAAACTGTGTCTCAGCAATTCTCTACCAATTTATTCTACCCACCAAAAGTTTGACAGTGCCTCTTTCCCCACGCCATTGGCAACAACACGTTATAAACCTCTAGAAAAATTTCTACCATGGTGAGCAAAAGATTTATATGTTGTATTCATTTGCATTTCCCTAGGTAGCAGTGAAACTGCATATTGTTTCATGTTTGTTGGGTATTTAATGTACGAGATGCCCTCTGTGAATTGCCTGCTTGTAAATTTTGTCCAGTTTTCTATAAAGCAGTTAAAGTACAAGCAACAGAAAAGAATATCTGAAAGATAAATAACAATGTACCAATATCCATAATGCATAAAGGCTACATTGACACTTGAAATAATGATCTTATTACACTACAACTCACATAGAGAAAAGTAAATAAAGCATAAGTGAATAGTTCGTGAATTTTACAAAGTGAACACATCTGTGTAATCAGTATAACCAGACTCCCAGGAGCCTCCTGTCTCCTTCCCACTCACCCCTCGCTCCATCCCAAGCATAACCACCATCCTGGTTTCTAATACCATTGGATAGTTTGCTTATTTTTTGAACTTTAGATTGTGAAATAAGTTCACCGTGCCCTGGTCGCCAACATGCCTGACTCTAGTGAGACAGAACACCCTTGCACACACGTTACGTGGAGCAGGTTGGGAAATCTAGGCGTCATTGTGAGCTGGCCCCTCTAAGCTCAGGAAAGCTTTCCAGGGTGGACAGAGTCTCAACTGTGTGTGCCTCACTTGAACCATAGCTGAGGAACCCCGAAAAGCAGCCTTCCCTGGGTGTTATACCCAGGAGCTACTTGCTGGGCTAAAGTGTTGAGGGATATCCTGTTTCTAGGGAAGGACTGGAATAGAGCCCGGGCTGTCTGGCCAACTTCCCCATCTCAGGATGTTGCACTCTCAGCTCATTCTACAGTTATTCTTGAGAACTGTGAGAAAAAGGAAAGAACTGTGTTTGTCCAAGGCCACCTGGAAAACTGTTCTGCGTATATAAGTGAATCATATAGTCTGGCTTCCTTTGTGCAACATTAGTTGCTAAGATTCTATTGTATCAACACTTCAAAGTGAACTTAATTATACTTTTAAATTTATCCAGTGGAACTTAAATATACAATGATTTGATACACACTATCAAATGTATACACAAACAAACCTTAAACATTGGGAAAATTTACATTTTGTCTTTCTCCTTGACTTAAATTTTCATTTCACTTCTACCATATAATTTTATCCTATAAATACGATATAATTTTATGCTTGAAAGTTCTTAGTTACTTACTCTATTACATTTGTTTGTAATATAATTGTACCTATTGATTGAAACTCTTGCTTTGTTTCCAATGAATATCAGGCTCTTAGTGACAAGAAGTTTATTCTATTTTAGTTATAACTTAAATTAGAACAATTGATCAAAGTAACAATATATTACAAATGTTGATAAATAATGATTAAACTTAAAACTGTATTTTACTGGAATTGTTTCTTAAGAATTGTGATAGGTAAAATACTGACTACCCAAAGATGTGTAAGTCTTAATATCTGGAATCTGTGAATACGTTATGTTATATGGCAAAGGGAAATCCAGTTTCAGAAGAAATTAAAGTTGCTGATCAACTGACTTTGAGATGGAGACAGTATTCTGGATTATCCAGGTGAGTCCTGTGTAGTCATAAGGGGCCTGACAAGTGGAAGAGGGAGGCAGAAGAGAGAACCAGAGAGACGGTGGCATGAGAAGAACTCCGCCCGATGTCACTGGCTTTGAAGATGAGTCAAGGGATATGGGCAGCCCCTAGAAGGTGACCAAGGCAAGAGAATAGATTCTCCCCTAGAGCTTCCCAAAGGAAGATTTTAGCTCAGTAAGACCCATTTCGGACTTCTGAGCTCTGAAAATGCAAGATGATGAATTTGCATTATTTTCAGCCACTCAATTTGTAGCAATTTGTTATAGCAGCAATAGGAAGCTAATATAATAGTTGAATATGGTCTATTGCTTATTTGATGAAATAATTTTGTAACGTATTGATCTGAAAGAAATCATGTAGAAGTTTTACCTAGGGGTTTTGTCAGAAATATCTTGAAAAATGTAGTGTTTCTAGAAAAATTCTAGTTACATTGAGAAACACCACATCACTAACTCTTACAGCTTTTACCTATTTGAATGTTTGTAGCTTTAAAATATCCTGTGTGTGAGTATTAAACCGCTGAAAAGAATTGCTTATGTTTAAAAATGTGAAAAAAGCCACTTTTTGCATTCAATATGTCTTTAAAAAGCTGTCTTTGCTCTCTTGAACTCTTCTTCAAGACTGGTGCATCCTTTGACGATGGCTCAGAATGATTGTGGCAATGGAGATAAAAGGAAAGTTTTTACTCCCATCATTGCACTCCACTCTAGAGCTTAAATCAGAACATCCCAACGAGGCTCAAAATTCCTATTTCTTACAATATACTAGTTAATAAAAGTGTATAATGCAGGAAAATCATGTATGGGTGTGCCCCATGACATGATTAATCATTAAAGACAGCTCTTCTTTTTTGCCACCTGGGGTTTTTTTTTTTAATCAAATAACCACCCAGGTGAGGCAGCTGCAATCAGCAATTCTCCAGAGAAGGGAGGCAGCCGGTGAGACTTTAAGAACCAGCACCCACAGCAGCTGGGGGTGGATTCATCAGGCTGAAAACGAGTCTGGGTGGGGTCCCCAAAGTGTCTGCTATAATCTGTCCCTTGTAAACTGGGTATACAGAAGTTGATTTTATGTGTGTATTGTGTGTGCATGTGTTATAATTGAATATTTCTTTTCATACGCGGTTGGGGAGGAAAAATTTTTCCTCTACCCTCTTAGGGTTAGTGATGGAAGCCTGTGAATCAAACTAACAAAAGACAGATTAATAGGAGAAAAGGTATACAATTCTTATTAATATTTATGTACACGAGTTCACAGAAAAGAAGTGA
Source organism: Indri indri (assembly GCA_004363605.1). Classification (NCBI taxonomy): domain Eukaryota; kingdom Metazoa; phylum Chordata; class Mammalia; order Primates; family Indriidae; genus Indri; species Indri indri. Next base: position 3,408 of record RJWJ010046846.1, read on the forward strand.
AACTCAAAGAAGTGGTTAAACTCTGGAGCCTGTGTGTCATTTTAATAAAGAAAAGGGGGTTTGGGCTTCAGGGAACGACAGACTACGGGGAAGTGGCAAGGAAATATACGGGGGAAGCTAATGGAAGAGAGGGCTTGTTTTGGTCAGGTGTGTTTACGCAGACTCGTGTTGGTGCCAACTCTGTCCCAGGTGACAAAAGTTGCTCTCCTCTTCCTGGTACAGGAGAGGGGGATGCCTTCACAAAGGGAAGTTTATGCCCTATTTTTAGGTGGATAGAGAACTCTTCCTGTATCTGATTCTCAACTGCTTTCAGCTCAAACTAATTTTTATGCCAAAGTGACATGTTTTGGGGTGGCATATCCTGATCCCCTTCAGGTTTAACCTGTCTCCTCCCCTGCCTCTCATAAAATTTGCCATCCAATGATCCTCCTTGAAGAACCACTATGAGAATTATGGGAGAGTGGGAGGGGACGGGAGGTTCCAGGAGGAGGAAGTGAGATGTATAAAGCAAAAAGTTACAAACACAGGAGTAAACCTTATTTATACATTAAAATAAATATTAATTATTTAAGTTTTAAATTAAAAAACCCTGTGCAGTGTTAATTTCCATGGAGGCGGGTGGAAATTGTGAGTGGGGAAACTGAAAGGGCCATAAAGTTCTTTGTAAATTTTACGAGATTTTGCATATCTGTAAATGTTTTTATTTTAAAGCAAGTGTCAGCAAACTTTTTTAAATGGTCCAAATAGTAAGTATTTTAGGCTTCTGGCTAAATGGTCTCAGTTGCAACTATTCAACTTTGCTAAGGTAGTGCAAAAGCAGCCACAGACAACACATATTTAATAAATGCACGGGTGTGATTGCATTCCAATTAAATTTTATTTGTAAAAACAGGGGGCTGGTCCATTGGCTATAGTTTGTTGACCTCAGTTTTTAAAGGATAGTTTGTGTGGGTATAAAATTTTAGGCTCAAACTTACTTTCCTTTAGATATTGAAGATAATTGCTCCAAGGTCTTCCTGTGTCCACTGTTGTCATCAAGAAGTCTGAGGCCAATCTGATTCATTTTCCTTTGTAGATAAGTAGTTTATTCCTCTCTGGAAGATTTTTAAGATTTTACACTTGATCTTAGCCAAAAAGCTGAGAAACGATTTTTTTTTTTAAGATTTTCTATTTTAATGAAGTTTCTTCACGGATTTCCAACTGTCAGTTCCCCTAAATGTCCATCAAAAATAACCTTTTGATAAAGCAAAGCTAATTTTATTAAACTTATTGTAGTAAGGGAAATCATTCTTTGAGAGGATCTTAGCAATGTCTCAGAAAGTAAAAGTCAGGAGAGGATATTGATAAAGTTTTGGGGTCATGGCTCATGGGATTTAAGGCAGATCTTTCAAGGAGGGGGATTGATTGGGATTGGGCAAAGATTGTAACCAATAGTTTAGGATTGGTGGACCCAGTGGAGCTGGGGGCTCAAAGCAAACATTGATAAAGAAATTGTTTTATAGAAGAGCTCTACCCAGATGCAAACACTGTTGTCCTGTGAGGAAAACTGCCCAGATGCACAAACTGTTGGCCCACACAAATTGGTTTGTAGGAGTTTCCTGAAGTATAATAAACAGCGGTTATTTATTGGTTACAGCCTTATCTTTCTGGGCAAGGATTTCCTGGAGCAAATAATTAAGTCATGTTGAAACAGGTGGTCTTTGTCTTTGGCCCTAACAGTTAAGCCACGTGGTGACAAATGCTCTCTATTGTCAGTTGTATCTGAATAATTGAAAAAAAGTTTATTCTGCTGGATAATGATGGCTTCTTTCAGAGACCTCATATCTTACTTTAGTTCTATACATTTCTAATCAATTATTTCTTTAAATTTTACTTACCTTTGTTTCTCTCTAGGCTCTTTTCTAGCTCCTTTCACATGGATGCTGGAACAAGATTTATTCCACACGTCTCTTAATTTTGTGTCATTTTGAGTAATTCTATGGCTCCATTTCCCAATGGATTTGCTCCTCAGCTGAGCTCATTCTGTTTTCCACCCACATAGTAAGCTTTTAATTTCAACAATTAAAATTTGAACGCCCAGTGGTTTTTTGATTGGATCTTTATGTCTATTCCTGTGATTGCCCACATTCTATCCTTAAATTTTTTTTTTTATTTCAGCATATTATGGGGGTACAGATGTTTAGGTTACGTATGTTGCCCTTACCCCCCCTCCTCCCCGAGTCCGAGTTTCAATCATGTCCATCTCTGGGATGGTGTGTCCTTAAATTTTTAAAGATATTTATTATGTGTCTTTTTAAAAAATCCCTTCTATGTTCCAATCTGCTTCTTGAGTTAAAGTTTCTCCTTTTTCATTTATTTATTTTCTGTCTTACGGCGCTGGCTCTCCGAGTATGTGCCTTCATGCCAAGATTCCCTGCTGCAAGATGTGCTACGGCAGTTCATGTAGACAATTGAGACAGAGGTGGGGAACTGTGGTTGTCGCCGGTGCTTCATGCTGACTTTAGTGTGTGTGGTGGGGGCTCCTGTGATGTGTCAGGATGTGGCATCTCACAGCGGGTCTTTATGGCATCCCCAGGACACTGCCCCGCATCTTTTGTTCCCAGTGCTCCTGTACCCACTGCTTTGGGGAAGGAAGCACTTGCATCTATGGGCACCGCCCTTTCTGGGAAGGAGCCCGGGCTGTGGCAGTTCTTCTACAGCATTGTCAAGGGGTGGCTTCAGCAGGGGAGCTTTCTGCCTGCCACGTAAATCATCACCTTCCTCCGGAAACCTACGAAGATAAACAAGTGGGCCTCTCTGCACATGGCAGCTTCAAGACAAAGCCTCCATCAGAAGCCCCAGACAGGCCCCCAAATTAACCCACAATCTGGTCAAAACCACCGTGCTTGCTACGTAAGTGTGGCGTCAAGACACAGGTCTACTTCTTCCTTTCAGCCACTTGTCCCTCCAGGGTAGACATTCTGGAGTGGCCGCTACACAGCAGTGAAAGCAAACCCAACTTCCTATCTCAATAGATTGTTTTGCCATGCAACATATGTTGGAAACAAAAATGTTAATTCGGGTATCTGTGGGTGATGAGATTATTAGTAAATTTTTTGTTTTATTTCTTCTAATGTTCTGAACATTCTAAATTTTGAGTTTTCTTCAATGAGCAGCATAGAAGACCACGTCCAGACACTCTCCATGTCGGACACCAGGGGCTGCGCTCCAGTACCCTCCTTCTTTCTCTTTTCTTTCTTCCTTACCCATTTCTGCTCTCCTCTGGGGACTTACCCTGCACACTGGGTTCTCCTGCCCTCTGGGTTTTGGTTGGCTTGGCCAGTGGGAGGAACTGGCAGAAGATGAGTGGACACAGGGGGAGAGCAGGGGGGTATTCGCTTGCCTGTTGCTTCTGTGTCGTGGCTCTGGTGGTGACCACAGCCCCTAATGTCCTGCTCCCGCTGGGCAACAGCCCTCCTGGCTCTAGTTTTCACTGGGTTCAAACATACTATTTCTCTCTTTCCCCCTTTAGGCAAAAGGGTGGTAACCGCTTCTCACTGTTGCTCTTCCTATCCCTTGCTGGCCCCCTTGGTAAGGCTCCCAACCTCCATAAATAATCCCTACGTTAAATTCTCTCCATGGCGTTGGCTGTGTGGTCTGTTTCCTGCCGAGCCCCTGGCTGGTTCGCCACTGAAGAGCTTCGAGGATAACTGTTTGCACAAGTCCCTCACCTCTTAAGCTACTATTTTTCCATTTGTAAAATGATAGATTTGGACTAAAATGGTGTTTCTTAAACTTTATTCCTTGCTAATCAGTGGTCTTTAAAAAAGCAGTTCCTCCCTGTGCACCATTGGTAGGAATGTAAAACAATATGGTGATTCCTCAAAAAATTAAAAGCAGAATTACCATAGTATCCAGAACTTCCACTTCTGGGTATATGTAATATATCCAAAAGAATTGAAAATAGGATCTTGAGGAGATATTTATGCACCTATGTTCTAGCAGCGTTATCCACAATAAACAAGTGGAAGCAACTCACATGTCTATCAATGGATGAATGGATAAATAAAATGTGGTCCATCCATGCAGTGGAATATTATTCAGCCTTAAAAAGTAGGAAATTCTGACACATGCAACAACGTGGATGAACCTTGAGGACATTAGGCTAAATGAAATAAGCCAATCACAAAAAGACAAATACTGTAAGATTCCACTTACATGGAGTACCTAGAATAGTCAAATTAATAGAAACAGAAAGTAGAATGGTAGTTGCCAGGGGATAGGGGGAGAAGTGAGAAGTTTTTATTTAATAGGTACAGAGTTTCAGTTTGCAAGACGAAAACATTCTGGAGATTGGTTGCACAACAATGCGAATACACTGCTCAACTGTACACTTAAAAATGGTTAGGATGGTAAATGTAGTATGTATTTTACCATGATTAAAAACAAAAAATAAATTTAGTATGTTCCATTTCAAAAGGGGGGCATGTTTGGCTAGGCACAGTGGCTCATGCCTGTAATCCCAGCACTTTGGGAGGCTGAGGTGGGAGGACTGCTTGACGCCAGGAGTTTGAGACCAGCCTGGGCAATAGAGTGAGACCCTGTCTTTACAAAAAATTTAAAAACAAAAATTAGCTGGGCATGGTGATATGTGCCTACAGTCCCAGCTACTCAGGAGGAGGCTGAGGCAGGAAGAGTGCTTGAGCCCAGGAGTTTGAGGTTGTAGTGAGCTGTGATGACACCACTGCACTGCAGCCTGGGCAACAGAGTAAGACCCTGTCTTAAAAATAAATAAATGAATAAAAGTAATAAAAATGGGGGGGTTCTGTAGTTACATTAGGTTTGGAAAAGGTAGCTATAATTTTTTTTTTTAAGGTTCATAGTGGCTGGGCACAGTAGCTCACACCTGTAATCCTAGCACTCTGGGAGGCCGAGGTGGGAGGATCACTCGAGCTCAGGAATTTGAGGCCAGCCTGAGCAAGAGCGAGACTCTGTCTCTACTAAAAATGGAAAAAATTAGTCGGGTGTGGTGGCATGAGCCTGTATTCCTAGCTACTCAGGAGGCTGAGGCAGGAGGATCTCTGGAGCCCAGGAGTTTGAGTCTACAGTGAGGTAGGCTGACGCCATGGCACTCTAGCCTGGGCAACAGAGCGAGACTCTGTCTCCAAAGCCCCTGAAGAGTCTTGAGTAAAAAAACCTAATTGTCTCTGTATAAAACCATTTCCCAGAAAGAGCTGACCAGGGAGAACACAGTTTTGGATGCAAGTGAAGAAGATAATCTCTAGGGTCCATTGTGGTTCTAAGTCTATGATTCTTACCTAAGTCTGAAAAGAGTCAGTCCCAGCCATTATTATTTCCGACATTTATTTGCTGCCTCTTCCTGAACTTGGGCATTCTCTCTGCCACAGATGTGCCCGGATGGTGACAGATGGGAAGCAATCTTCCTCAGTGACCAGAATCTATGCCGACAGCCTTGGGAGCCCAAAGCAAGCTGCGTATATTTCCTTGGCCTTTCTCTGAGTAGTAAGTGGAAGGCAGCTTGTCAAAATATTTGAAGGTTGCTTGAATGCAAACATTTTGTGTGTGAATGGCTTTCAATTGTTCTCTTTGTCAATAATAACATTTATGCGAATCAAAACCCAGGCAAATAGCTCCTAGGAGCTCTTCAAATTCCCTGTGGTACTGTATTTTATTTAACTGTTTCATGGACTAGGGAATTTTTACAAGGGATTTTAAAAAATGTAATTTGTATTTATCGTATTAGGCACCTGATTACAATAATCTGATATAGGACTCGTTCAGTCAAGTCGTACATAAACACTTAGTCTTTTTAGATGTCCTTCTAAGGGTAATCGTTTGGTAATTAGAAAGAGTTATTGTAGATTTTATTTACAATAATATCAATAAGTACAGAAAATTACAGAATAATGATTATGCCTTGATCAGCAAAAGACACTTGAACCGCAATAAGTATTTGTACTACCTGATTCCTGGCATTGAATTGGCCTGGTGGGAAACCAGGCAAATTATTTGACTGCCTTAGGGACGACCAAGCTCCTTTTCCTCTGCCCATCTCCCACCGCAGGGTCTAGAAAAGAGGGTTGGGGTTGCTGGTTTTCCCAGCCTCTTTGCAGAGAATCCTGTTCTAGCTACATGAGAACCAGGAAAGTGTGCAAGGAGACATCTCTCATTAAACTGGTTACCCCTTGTTTCCTTTCTTAGACATCGTGCTGTGAGATCTGATGTTTGGGGCGATAGCTGTCACCTTGCAGCTAGAGGGAAAAGGCTAAGAACCTCGCAGAGTGGTTGACCCAGTGTCCTGGATGGATCAGCTCTGGAACCACCTGTGTCTAGACTTTTCACTGTGCGTGATAACTAAATGCCTCTGTTTCAATAAATAATAACTTCAATTCAACACATGTTTATTGAGTACCTATAATCTCTCAGTCACTATACTAAATACTTTAAAAGTGCCACTTACAATTCACAATTGCAAAGATTTGGAAACAACCCAAGTGCCCATCAATACATGAGTGGATTAATAAAATGGGATATATTTTTACCATGGAGATCTGCTCAGCCACAAAAAACAACGGTGATCTAGCACCTCTTGTTTTATCCTGGATGGAGCTGGAACCCATTCTGCTAAGTGAAGTATCCCAAGAATGGAAAAACGAGCACCACATATACTCACCAGCAAATTGGTTTCACTGATCAACACCTAAGTGCACATATAAGAATAACATTCATCGGGGGTCGGGCAGGTGGGAGGGGGGTCGAGGGGATGGGTATATTCATACATACTGAGTGGGATTTGCACCGTCCAGGGGATGGACACACTTGAAGCTCTGACTCAGGTGGGACAAGGGAAATATACATAACCTAAACATTTGTACCCCTGCAATATGCTGAAATAGAAAAGAAAAAAAAATACTACTGAACAAAGATCCTTGCCTTTGTAGAGCTATATTCTAGTCATTTTTAGTCTCATATGCTGTTCTCTGCATTTTAAAACATTCCCAAATGTCCATAACAGAATCTAACCTTTTGTGGGTTGAGCTCAGTGGTGTGCCGGAGCTGGCTCCTACCAGCTTGCATGAAATGATTGTTAAATTTTCAGGAATTTTTAGAACCTGTTGTTAAACACAGCAAGTTTATTCAATTAAATTAAACTTATAATTAAATTATATTAAAAATACAGTACTCAAACTCAGCACTTCCTGCTTATTTCATCATCTAACCTTTTGAAGTTATTACATTTATTGTATTTACATGATGGAGATAGCATACAGTGGGGCACCACTGTGCATCTTTTCCCAAGTCCGTGTTCAATGACGTGGTCTTGAAGTTGGCTGTGGTGGGAATATTTGTGCCCTGGATATTTATAACTGCTACAAATCGAGGCTTGATTTATTGTCCTAAAGACCATGTAGACATAAGAACAAGAGGAAGAAAATGTTAATAATCCAGATTAAACTTAAAAGATTTTCATGTCTGTAGCCATTACATCGTGAATAGCACAAAACATTGAGGAAATATTCTTTCGGCATTAGAAAACTATCATCTGACTCAGCAAAGAAGTTGCTCACTTCATTAATGATCAAGTGATGTTCTGATATATGTCTTCATTGTTTCACCTTCACCTTACTCATTCATGTAAACAAAAATATCAATCAACAGTCTAGTCAAAACTACACTCATGGCCGGGCACGGTGGCTCACACCTGTAATCCTAGCACTCTGGGAGGCCGAGGCGGGCGGATTGCTTGAGCTCAGGAGTTTGAGACCAGCCTGAGCAAGAGCGAGACCCC
>RJWJ010046847.1:0-11191 GCA_004363605.1 Indri indri
CAGGTTGATCTGTGAAAAGTCCACCCCTATTAAAGGTACCTTTTCCACGACCCAATCAAAGCAGTTAATTAATTGGCAGAGTCCTCCTAACCAAGGGTAATACCTGCGAACAACACACACCTGATAGAATGCATTGCCTGACGCGATGCCAGCCAGTTACCAAGTGTCCACTCTATTCAATACAACACGTTACACCAACCTCAGAAATGGTAATTCCATCCTTCTGTGTGTCATTTTAGTCCCATAGTGATTACAAACGCAAATCCAGACAGGCCTGTCGCAGTAATGCCCACCTTCGCTCAGATGTCTCCTATTGTCCCCAGCTCGGACGACAGTGGGAGCCTCTTCACTGGCCTCCCTACCTTTCCTCGTGCCCCTTCGAGTCCATTCTCCTCGCAAAAGCCAAGGTGATCTTTTGAAGTGCTTCCTCCCTCCCCCTTGACCACCTGCCCCAGGGCCTTTGCACTGGCCCACGCTCCTCCAGTTCCCTGCCCAGCCAGGTCTTTCTCATCACCCATGAGTCGGCTCAACTGTCACCTCCCCAGAGAGGCCTTCCCTACCCAGGTAGCCCAGGTAGCCCTGGAGCATTCTATCACATCACCCTAATTTATTTCTTCATGCTTCATACGAGTATCTGAAATTATGTATTTTTTTGGTACCATCTTTACACTTCAAGGACAGAGCTTTCTGTGCTTCAATAGCTGCTGTATCCCCAGAGACTGTAAAAGAGTAGGTGCTCAAATAACATCTGTTGACTGACTGGTGGAATCATGGTTTTTAAAAGTCCGCCTTTTATCCAAGCCTCCCTTCAGCCTCTGCCCTACCCTTCTCCTCGAAGGAGTCATCCTCGCTTACTGCCTTATTCTCCGGTGGCTTCCAAAGCCCCTGCCGTGCCCAGGGCCAACCTGCCCAGACTCTCCACACGATGCAAACCCAACCCGCCGCGAACTAGATGTAGCCCCATCCCCCACCCGTTCCTCTTGCTGGGTCCTCACCCAGCACTTGCCCAAGCCACACCCCCGAGAGCCTGAGCAGATGCTTTCTGTGTCCCCAGCACCCCGTCCTTTCAAGGGACAATGTGGAGGTGGGTGTGTTCCCCATGGTCTCCCGGGGGTTCCCCTGCAGGACTGCAGTTTCCAGCTCAATTATGCCTCTTCCCGCCCCGCTGCGCTCTGCCCTGCCCTCCCTCAGCCTCCTGCACCGCTGCTGAGTCTCGGCCCACTTTTAGCAGGGTCCCATCAGCGTCCCCTGCCTGCTGCTGTTCCTTCGACAAACACATCCAGTCAGTCCCCAGCCCGGCGGATTCCACTCCTAGTTGTCTCTGACGCTGTCCGTATTGATTTCTTATGTCTCTGTAACAAATGGCCACAAACTCAGTGGCTTAAGACAACAGAAATTTACTCCCTCCCAGTTCTGGAGGCCGAAGTTCAGCACCAGTGGGACAAAATCAACACGTCGGCAGGGCCACACCTTCTGCCGGCTCCAGAGGAGAATGGTCCTGTGCCTTTTCTGGTTCCAGTGGCTGCCGGCGTTCCTTGGCTTGCGGCCGCATCACTCCTGTCTTTGCTTCCGTGGTCACATGGCCTCCGCCTCTGCTGTCTGTGTCATCTCCCTCTTATCAGGATGCACACGATTGCATTTGAGGCCTCTTGGATAATCCAGGAGACCCCCCCATCTCAAGATCCTTAATAAACACCTGCACAGTCCTTTTTGCCATATAAGGTGACATTCACAGGTTCCAGGGACAGGACCTGGTATCTCTGGGGGGCCATCATTATTCAGCCCCTACATCACCCCTCCCACCTTCAATCCTCCCCTGAACTACTGTGAACAGATTCCTGTCTGGCCCATTAAATCCATCCTCCCGGCCATAATCAGAGACATCTTTCTGAAAGCCAAGCTGCTCAGGCCCTTGGGCATTCCGCTGCCTGCAGGACACGCAGCCACTGCCTAGCCAGGCCCTGCTCCCTCTCTGCTGGCCCCTCATGCTGTAGCTCCTGGCTCCGGCGCCTTGGGGGCCAGGCAGGCTGTGAGCCCCGTGCATGCGCAGCTCCAGTGGACTCTGTCAGGCGAGAATGCAGATGCCAGATTTTTTAGAGAACCAGAATTCAGGTTTGGTTTGATTTTACATTTAGTGAGAAACCTCTCAGTATTTAAATGTTGACAGCTAATTAAAAAAGAAAATGTAACAGAGTGCAGGCCACATAAAGCAGTCTTTGAGCTGCCCCTTTGCAAGTGCCGCCTGGCAGCTGGAGTACGTGGCTCCTTTCTGTCCCCAGGCCTTTGCCTGCTCCCGCCCCTCTGCTGGGGGCATGCCCTGAGCCTTCCCCTCCCCCAGGTGCTCCTTCTCTGTCCCTGCTCCCGGTGTCCTCTGCTCCAATGCCACCTTCCTGCGGACTGACCGCAGTGTTTCTCGAGGGCTGGTTCCTGAGCCGGCTCACGTCTCCCTGCAGGGATGTGTCTGCCCACAGGTCTCTGAGCACCTGCTGGGCAAGGAAATGCCCCTGTGTCTGTCAGGGGACCTCGCACATAGGCAGTACTCAATCCATATTTGTAGAACTATGAATATGGTTCTTACCCTTAAGAAAACATCAACCATTTAATTTTCAGGGCATAGCCACAAAATCACCAAATTTGGAAATATAAATGTGGGTTACACTTGTCTCAAAATGAGTCCCTAGACTTAAGGACTGGTTGCTATTCCAGCAAAGGACCAACAGGAGAAACGAGAGGCTCCCTACATGTCATGGGCAGATCAGCCACTCATTTGTGTTTCAGGGCTTGCTGCCAGCACTGGGCAGACCCACCCAGCCTTCTGCAGCTCGGATGTCGGCATCCATGGGCCCACCCCTGCGCGCCCTTCTATCCAAGTCTGCCAACACTACAGTGGCCAACACTGATCGTTCTTAGAAGTATCCACGGCACTAGCCCACCTGCCTTGTGTGTAACAACTGGATCCTACTTGGCGTCGTAGCAACCCAAGCCACCTGCTGGGGAGGAGGTGGGCATGACTGCGTTAGGTAAATCAAGTTGCTGGAAGTTTGTAACTCTCGTATTCATTGTGACTGCAAAGAAAGACCATCGAGTTCAGAAGGCTTCCTCCTCCTCCCCCCAAAAAACTTCCATGGAAAGAGTTAATTTTATAATAATCATTATTATAAATGATTTACACTCCCTACAAAGGAATAAAGCTAAAGTCCCGAAATTAAGGTATCACGTCAGTCAGTTTATAAGCAGAGCGTTGTGTCGGTGGGTGTCGGGGCCACGTATTTGACCTGAACAAGATGGAACGTCGCTCTGGAAAGGGAGTTGAGCGGCTCTGTGTTTTCCAAATCGTCTGCCATTAACACACACCGCCTTTATAATCGAGCAAATGGTGACATTTTTAAGTGTCTGGAGACACTGTCACTCAATTAGCTAAGGCTTCCCAAGAGCCCACGGGGCTGCTGGACTCTGGGACCGGTGGGGGGGTGTGTGGGGGGGCAAGCCTTCGCCCTCTGGGGTATGCCTCGCACTTGGGAAACTAAAGCTCCCACATGAGGTGCTCAGACCCCGTGGGAGGCAGCCGGGGGTGTGAGGGTCATCTAGGGTGGGGACACCGCACAGCTTCAGGTCCAGAGGGGCTGGGGGAGGGGTCTCAGGGGACCTCACATCTGGGAGAAAACCTTACGGGGCTTTAGTTGCTATTTTAATAATGTTTTCATTTCACTGTGTTTTTTTTTTTCTTCCACTTCTTCATTTTCTTATAACTTATGTTACTGAAGCAAATAACCTGCTAAAGAAAAGTCTGGCACAGATGCCTTCTTTACGTGCAGGGAGACACAGGTTTTAGCCCAAGCACCGATGCCTTGTGAGAGGCCCTTCCTGGGAAGCCCCTCTCGGATGCACCAGAGCTTCCGGAGGCGTTTCCGCGCCCAGCACAGTGCCTGGCATGCGTAGCGCCAGCTGATCGAATCTTGAAGGATTACAGATTGCAGATTAAATCCAAGCTTCTTCTCCAACCCTGAAAATGCCAAAGCTCAGCGGTGGTTGTGACCACCGTGGAGACAGAGTAGGTGTACACACCCCTGCACCCCCTCTCTTGAGTTTTCCCGGGGTGGGGGGCGCAGGCGGATTCGGGAGCTGCTGGCGTCCACTAAGTCAGTATTTACGCGTCATGGTGAGCCTCCCACATGATCTGGAAAGGTTCCTCCACAGACAGGACTTGTCCGAGAAGAAGGTGTTTTCACCCCCATGGAGGCGTCCCAGGGATCCCTGAGTTAGACAGGGGCCCCGCTCTGTGTCCCCCTGGTGCAAGCGGCCCCCTCTCATAGCAAAGAGGGACTTTCTGTTTAACAAAGGTGGGGGCACGCCCTATAAAGTTGACAGGGATGTTACAGCTTGCAACTGCCATTGCACAACCAATTTAGAAGCAGCACTGTGTTCTGGTGGTAATGAATTCATCATCGGATCCAACAGCACTTGGACGGTGGGAGGGAACGTGGCTGGATTTTCCATTTCCACGGCTGTACACCAGTAAGCTGTGAAGCAGGAAGTCTCACACAGCTACAAGACGCAACCGCTAGACTCTACGAATAGAAGGGTATTAATTCACTACGATGCTCAGCCTCCTGAGCTGGAAGCCTCTTCCCTGACAGCCCTCACCTCTCGCCACTCAGAGGCCTCAGAATCTCCTCTCGGTCTGTGCTGGTTTGGGCCCTGGTTAGCTCTTGCCTCGATGGTAAAATAGCCTCTACTAGTGCATTGCGCGATACCTTAGAAAACCACGTGAAAAGCGCCCAGGTGTTGGACCACTGGAGTAGGGAGCAGGAGCCTCCTTTACAAATTCAAATCTGAGCCTGTTTACACTCGCCCCAAATCCTCCAGTCCTCTGCCCCCTGGACCCTGCCGCACACCCTCCAGGCTCACGCCCTGAGTCAGAACCTCCGCGCATCCCGGTAGCCCCTGAACTTACCGTGCATATTTGCCCTTCCACTTGCTGCTCCTTGTCCAGACCACCATTCCCGACCACTCCAGTCTAGGAAGTCCCTGTTCATCCTGGAAAACTCGACCCTGGTGCCACCTTCCCTGTGCCGCCCCCTCTCCTGGCTGCTGTGTTCTCTACATCTCTGCAAACGCCATCGTGTCTGCCTGGCCCTTGCAGGCTTCTTACAGACAAGAGACAGTGTCTTTTTCATCCTGGGTATTTGCACTGACCCTAGCAAAGAGCACGTGCTCAAGTCATGTCTGATGAGCTGAACTTGCTGTTTGGAAGTGCTGCTTGCGGGCCCATGGCTGCACCTGGATCTTCAGTAAAATTCTCGAGGTTGAACGGGTAGAGGCTCTCACACAGGTGGCTTCTTTTGCCTGTGAAATTCCTGGCAGGTCAGTATCCACCTCCCCTCTTTACTCCCTACATCCACTAATTCCTGCACCCAGGGCTGGAGCAAACATGCCAGAGAAGCCCAGCACACTTCTGCGCCCTCCTGTGGCATCCCAAAGCCTGCCTGGGGTGTCCACACCTCAACTCCCCTGCCCTTCCAGCCGGAGCTCAACAGTGCACACACCAAGTAATGCTGCACCAAGGAGGACACCCAGGTAACATCTGGAGGCTGGAAAGGTGGCCCTTTGGGACCTGACTGGTGCCAGCCTGGCTTTGCAGCCGTCTCTCCTCTCACTCACCCCTTCTCTGGCCTCCCCAAGCCACTCACACCCTGGCTGGAAGGCCTTATTCACCTGGAAGGCTCTGCTCATGCCCCAGGAACCCGCACAAACATCCCGCTGTGCCTCCTGTCCCAATTCCCCTCCCCTGTGCAGGCACCAGGCTCCGGAGCACTCGCCACACTGCGCGCTAACGATCTGCTGCTTCTCCATCAGCACAGGGCGCACGTGGTCCTGAGAACCAACATGGTCTCTGTGTCCTGGGTTTCCCTCCAGGCTGGGGCGGTGTTTTGCATACAGCAAGTGTTCAATGCATGCTTGTGGGCACAGAATCAGACGTTCAGAATGGTGGAAAGAACATCCTAGAAAACAATTACCCTGGTCTATGCCCTTCCTAGGAAAAGCAGGTATAAAATCCCTTCCCGTCTATAAAGAAATATCTGCAAATCTTTTGCCAAAATCTCTGCAGGCGAGCATGTACAGTGTCTGCAAATGCTAGGGATAAGCAAAAAGGTCAAGCACGCTTAAGACATCAATTGGCCACAAAGTCTGATAACAGGTTGTTTAATCAGACTCCTCAGCAGAGACCCCCAGACGTCGTGGGGCTGAGCCCCATGACTTCTTTACGGGAAAGCCACCCCTTTAACGACCGCCTTCCTTTCCACCAATAAGAACGCACTGCCTTTTCCTCGTCTTGTTTAACTGTAGCGCTTAATTTTAATCAAACTGGCAGAGAGAAAGCCACTGAGAGTAATTTCCAGAGTGTCCTGTGCAGGTAGGAAAGGAGGCAGCGTGCTGTTTAACAGCACTACTGCTTCTGGGATTGAGTCCGTCGTCTAATAAAGCCAAAGTATTGTTTTTAAAAATCAGATTTTTTTTAAAAAAAGATACATCTGAAACCTCAATTCCAATAAGTAAGGATCTCTATCGCAAAAGAAGATCTCCGTCAAGATTACCTGCTGTGCCCTGCTTTTTCCTGAGTAGACAGGTCCCTGGGGGAGGCTGAGGAGAAGGGGCTGGTCCGACAGAGCTGCTCTGAGGCCAGGCTTCCAGAAGATTCCCCCAGCCTCCGTGCAAGGGAACAACAAACCACCAGACCAGACTCCAACAGCTAGAATGAAACAACTGTGTTTCTCACTCAACACCCTCTTTTTCCAGATGAAGGGCACTGATTCAGGGAAAGGAGACACACATCCCAGGCCATATATATTTTTTTTTTATCCAGCGACAAGACGTAAATTAGGAAATCATGTAAGTACAATGCGCGACTCATCCCTTCCTACTGATCACATGTAATTTACATCTTACAAAGATGTGAATTCTTGCATTCTCACTCCACAAGGAAAATCTCAATGATTTATTCATTTCAAATGAAAAATAGAAGGTAGATGAGAAGGATGACTTCACAGGCTGTGCCGTTCTCGGGGCGCTGGTGCGAGGCTCTCTCGCGCACTGCCCGGAGGCCTCCGTGTGCAAGTCCCTCTAATTAACAAGGTGAATCGGGCGGCAGCTCTCTAATTAGCGAGCCTGACAAGCCACTGGAAGCGGGCGGGCGGACGGGCACACATAGCTGGCCAACAAAGGCACAGCGCATTCCAAGTGAAAAACGCAGATTTCTCCAAAATGACTAAAAAAAGTAAGATGGTTGGGGGGAAAAAACACCTATTTTTAATTCTCTTGTTTCATGTGTATTTCTCACTCGTTCTCAGGGATAACAAACCCGTTGGTAAGACAGGCTTGACCTCAACTCTTTCTACAACCTTTCCAGGCAAACCTCACTTAAAATATAGGCATTAAAAAAAATTTTTTTTTTAAATTTTATTTTGGTAAGAACATTTACTATGAGATCTATTCTCTTAGCACCTTTTCAAGTGCACGATGCAGTATTCTTGACTGTAGGCACGCTATCGTGTGGCAGATCTCTAGAACTTACTCATCTTGCTTAACTAAAACTTTGCGTCTGTTGATTAGTAACTTCCTACCTCCCCCTCCCCCGAGACCCGGCAACCACCGTTCCACATCTTGATTCTATAAATTTGACCATTTTAGATATCTCATATAAGTGAAATCATGTATTTGTCTTTCTGAAGACACAGACGTTTTTGCTTAAAATAACAATCAGCATCTCAGTTGGGAATTTATGACTTGTGTGTGTACTTCAGTGCAATCAGCAGTACCTGCCATTTATTCTTAATTCTTCCTAAAACCAGCGATGTCTTATGTAAAACCCCCTTTTTCCCACAGGACACCCTGAAAGGAGCCCCCAAAAGGCAGGAACAGGTAGAAACTCCCTGCTCTCCAAAGAGGGGTGGTGCCCATGGCTCCAGGACCACACCTGAGTCACCAACCTGACTCGGGGTGAGCCTTGGAAACGGGCCTGGCCCACTGGCCGCTTGCCCTGATCTGACCTGTCTTTGCTTATCTGCCAAGCACAGGCATCCCTTCCACTCTTGCTAGCTAGTCTTTCTGAGTGTGCCCCGCAGCTGGGAGGTGTCCTGAGGACAGCTGTCTCCCCGCATCAGCCAAGCTTCTTGGGTGTGGCCTGTGCTCACCCACAACACAACTGTATGCTAAGAGCTCACCGCAGCCCACGTTGGTGGGGACATCACCGTTCACATTCACCAGAGGATGTGGCTGCAGTTGCCCCCTTGCAGCCCGGTGGCTTTGCCCACGTGGGAGCTGTGAATGACCTCTGCATCCTTTACCTTCCAGCAGCTTCCAGTGGAGTTTGGAAGGTATTTCCTTTTAGCATCGAAGACCAGCTCTTAGATAGATGCTAAAAACGGTCTTGTGAAGGGAGAACATTCTGACTCAGATTCGGATACAAAAACACTTCTTTTGAACACCAGCTCTGTGCCAAACACCGTGCTGGGCATGTCCTCTGGAGTAGGCACTGATGCTGGTCCTGTTTCATAGTCTGGGACATTGGGTGTCAAGAGGGTTAAAAAGTGTGCACAGAGCCCCTCAGCTAGAAAACGGCCCTGGAAGCAGAACGTGAACCCTGGTTGGTTTGTAACCACCCTGCACCTGCACCTCCCTCTCCTTTCTAAGACTCGCAGACCGAAGGACGTCACTCCGTGAAACTCACCACTCTTCTCTGCAAAGGCCAGTCACAGGAGCAAACCCTGACGCCGGTGAGCATCTCAGCATCTCCTGCCCCTCCCTGGAGAGAAATAAGAACGACAGGTTCAGAAACGTGGGACCCTCCTAAGGACAGCCTTACCCCTGCACCATCACGCTCCCTGAAAGACTGAATCTTGTAAAACATTATTTCAAGGCCGATATATGTGAGAGATCCGAAAAGCAGCCACCGAGGAGGGGACCAGGTGAAAGAAGAAGCCAATGGGAAGCCGTGGCCACAGAGAAGGCCACACTTACTCCACTCTGCCACCACCTGGGGCTCTGCCCTCATGGTGGCTCCCAGGTTTCAGTTTTCTAAGGGTGTTTCTCTGCACCTGAGCACGTGCCCTCCACACGCTTCCTCCCTCTTGAGCTCTTCATCCAGATCACATCGTGTCTCATCCTCTCATCAACTCGACAGCTGAGCGGTCCCAGCACACACTGGCCCCCAAGAGCAACTGTCGCCAAGGGGACAATGGGAGCCTCTGCCCTGTCCTCACACACTTGCCCCGCCAGGTCCTCTCTGCCTGCGGAAGCCTTCATGGCCACCTCCAGTGCCTGCTCCTCCGTGAAGACTTCCCTGATCAGCCTCACGGCAACTCCCCGCCGAGTAACTTTCCCTCCTCTGAATCCTGCAGGCATCTGACGGCACTTTCTTGACATTTATCACATTCAGCCAAATACCATCATTCATGTAGTAGGACAAAAATGTACTTTCAGGCAGTCAGATCAGGGCTCAAATTCTGCCTCCGCCAATTTCTAGCCAGGATACCTTATGTACATCCTTGAATTCATATTTCCTTATCTGGAAAAAGTAGAAATAACCCTCCCACGTTGACAAGTTGTGAAGAGGATTAAAGGAGATAAAGCCCTAAACTGCCTTCACGTGGTAGCTGGCATACAGTGGGTGCTAAGGAATAATTTAACAGAAATTATTTCCAGTTTTGGAACTGCATGGTATAACAAAAAGATGATGTATGTGAACTTCAGTTATGTCTAGTACAAAACTCAGGTCATCACGAACTAGCTTGTGTGACCTTGTGCAGGACAGTAAACCCCTCTGAGCCTCAGTTTTCTCATCTGTAAAATAGGGCTGACCATACGCAACTTCTGGGTGGGGTTTTCTGAAGTAGCAGGTGCCACAGCACTCGGCACAGGGGCCTTCCGGTAAATGTATCCAGAGGCAAGGACTTTGACTTCTTCCTCTGCATGTGCCCGAACCCAACAAAGAATTTGAACAAGGGGCCGGGTCCAGTGGCTCACGCCTGTAATCCTAGCACTCTGGGAGGCCAAGGCGGGTGGATTGTTTGAGCTCAGGAGTTCGAGACCAGCCTGAGCAAGAGTGAGACCCCGTCTCTACTAAAAATAGAAAGAAATTAACTGGACAACTAAAAATATACAGAAAAAATTAGCCGGGCATGGTGGCGCATGCCTGTAGTCCCAGCTACTTGGGAGGCTGAGGCAGGAGGATCACTTGAGCCCAGGAGTTTGAGGTTGCTGTGAGCTAGGCTGATGCCATGGCACTCTAGCCCGGGCAACAGAGCCAGACTCTGTCTCAAAAAAAAACAAACAAAAAAAGAATTTGAACAAGGGAGCTGCTCTCAATAAATGAATATTTGTGAAGGAATGAGAAGGAAAAAGGTGCCATAGCTTCACGTTTCTTTTGCAATCTTTATCGTTAATAATTTAGTAATTTTTAATAATATTATCCATTAAAGTATGTATTACACTTATTGTAATCTCATGTTTTCACTTGGCCAAAATATGATGGTCACTTTTTGGCTTGATACCAAAATTTCTGCATTTATCCTGGGAGGCAGGGGGGTGAGTCATCTGAGGTAATTCACTACTGCTCTCTTTACATTAAACATGTGGAAAATTTTAAATTTCATTTAAAAAGCTTACAATGCATTTTTGTGCAAATAGCTCAAAATGGCCAACCTTGCTTACACTAATACTTTTTATATCAACCTGGATGAAACTGGAGACCATTCTTCCAAGGGAAGTATCTCAAGAATAGAAAAACAAATACCACATGTACTCACGACTAAATTGGAACTAACTGATCAACACTTATATGCACATGTGGTAGTAAAACTCATGGAAATTGAGCAGGTGGGAGGGGGCGGAGGGGATGGGTAAATTCACACCTAACAGGTACAACGCACGCTATCTGGGTGATGGTCACACTTATATCTCTGACTCAAAGTGTACAAAAGCAATTTATTGGCTGGGCGCGGTGGCTCACGCCTGTAATCCTAGCACTCTGGGAGGCCGAGGCGGGCGGATTGTCCTGAGCTCAGGAGTTCGAGACCAGCCTGAGCAAGAGCGAGACCCCGTCTCTACCAAAAATAGAAAGAAATTAATTGGACAGCTAAAAATATATATAGAAAAAAAAATTAGCCGGGCATGGTGGCGCATGCCTGTAGTC
>RJWJ010046848.1:0-11194 GCA_004363605.1 Indri indri
CCTATTCCATCCTTTTAGTTTTAGCTTTCAATAACCTATGGTATGTTTACTGTTAAGTAGAGTATAGTTAGGTTTTGTTTTTTTAATCCAGTCTGATATATGTCTTTTAATTGGAGTATATCTAGTCACTTAACATTTAATATAATTATACTGCTTATTATTATTTGTTTTCTATTTGTCTTGTCCATTCTGTGTTATTTTTCTTTAATTTCTTGATTTTTCTTGGATTAATGGAGTATTTAAAATTATCTGCTCATGAATTTCTTAGTTTTACCTTCTTTTATTGTTTCCCCTAGAGAATGCCACATGTATCCTTGATAAATTTGTATTTTGCCAATTCCCATTTACCCAATTTCTACCCATTTGTTATTGCTGTCATGTGTTTTAGTTTGACGTATATTTGAAACCCCAAAAGATATGATTATACTGTTGTTATTCAGTTAGATTTACCCACGTATTTATGTTTTCTCTTGCTCTTCACATTCACATACTTCTGTTGACATACTTCACTTTGGGATCTTTTTCCTTTTGACTTAAAAATTACCTTTAGTATTTCTTTAGTGTAGGTTTGCTGATGATAAATTAACTGTTCTTTTTGTCTGAAAATGTATTTACTTTGAGGCCTTAAAAATTTTTTAATTTGAGGTGTATATAAATATATAAGTATAGCTTGGTGGATTTTTACATTTGTATGAACTTGTGTAAACCATCATGCAAATCAAGGTATAGAACACTTCCAGCATTCAAGTAGGCTCCCATTGTTCCTTCCATTGAATAACCATTTCTTTGTTAACTATCTATTCTGACTTCTATCACCATGGGTTTATTTTGATTTGTTTGTTTTTGTTATATTAATGGAATTATTATATATAGTACATACTCTTTGTTTCTGGCTTCTTTTGCTCAGTATTATATGATTTATCCTTGTTTTTCACTGGGTTCACTGTATTTCTTTGTATGAATATACCATTGGTTATTTATTCATACTAGTGTTGGTGGGTGTTCAAGTTGTTCATGGTTTTTGGCCATTGTAAATAATGCTGTTATGCACATTCTTGTACATGTCTTTTGGGAGATACAAGCACTTATTTGTGTTTCATATAAATTTAGGAGTAGAATTGCTGGGTCCCGGAGTAGGCATATTTAGCTTTAGTATATAATGCCAAATAATTTCCCAAGTGGTGACTGATTTATACTCCCACCAACAGTATGTGAAGGTTCCAGTTGTTTCATAACCCAACACTTGGGTCACTTTTTTTTTTCTTTAGCCATTTTTTTAGTGAGCGAGTAGTTCTATTGCATTGTGATTTCATTTTGTGTTTCCTGATAACTCTTAAAGTTGAACATATTTTGTCATATCACTACTTCACATCACTTGGATATCCTTTTTCTTGAAGTGCCCATTTTGGGGTAGAGGGAGTAGGAGCCTGGTGGATGGGCTTCTCTGACTTACTGATATATTCTGGATACAAGTCCTTTGTTGGAGATGTACTCACACACATGTATTTAAAAAAATCTTTTTCGTGGTTTGGCTTTTACCTCTCTTTATAGATAGTATATGGAACAGAAGTTGTTGTGTTAATGAAGTCCTATAAATTAAACATTTTTTATGATTAGCGATTTTTTTGTTTTTAAGAATTTTTTCTAACCTCAAGGTCATCAATATTTTTTTCTATAATATTTAAAAAAATTCTTCGTATAGTCTTTCAGAATAAATCTTTTGCATTTAGGTGTCTGATCCATCTGGTATTGACTATTTTGTATTTCCCGAGGTATAGGTCAAAGTTCATTTTATTCTTGTGGTTTCTCAGTATCATTTATTGTAAAGACTACCTTTTCCACATTTCATCACAAAGGAACTTTTGTTTTAAATCAGGGATCCCTAAATATGTTACTCATTAATTTTTTAGTAGTTTTCAGTCTAGAAGTCTTTTTCATGTTTCATTAAATTTATTTACAAGTTTTTTGATGTTTTTTGAGAAGTTTATAAATGATAGTTTTGAAATTTTCTATTTTCTAATTTTGTCACTAGGATAGAAATACAGTTGGTTTTTTGGTGTATTGATCTTTTATTTAAGGACCCATTTAACTTATTAATTCTAGTTTATACATAAATTTTTAAAAATTTTCTGTGTACTTAAATTATATCATCTCTAAATAATGACAGCATTTTTTCTTTCCAATTTTTATGCCTTTTATTTCTTTTTCCTATATTATTGAAATAGAGAAGATCTCTAATAAAATGTTGAATTCAAGTACTGAAAAAGGACATTCTTGTCTGGTTTGTGAATTCAGCATTCACAAATAGTAACTACTGTTGAGTATGAAGTTTGCTACCACTTTTTTCAATTGTTATTTTTTTTTTACTTCTAGTCCTAGTCTGTAGAGACTTGTGAAGAGGAGTTAACTTTTATCAAAAACTTGATCTCTATCTATTTTGATTTGATTTAACTACTATATTTGGTTATTATGGAAATTATAATAATTTTCAAATATACTAATATTGTATTACTATATAAATCCAGTTGTTCCTGATGTGCCCTTTTAATGTAGGTGTGATTTGCTGATTTGTTTAGAATCTTTTTGTTTACATGCATGAGAGAGAAGAGTGGCTTTTAATTTGTGTGTCTTATAATTTCCTTACATTTTGGAATGATATGCTTAGCTCATAAGAAAATTGGGAAGGGTTCCATCTTTCTGTTTCCTGAAAGCATTTGTGTAAGATTGGTATTCTTTTAAAAAGTATCTGGAAGAATTTAGTAGTGAAGCCGTCTGAACTAGAAACTCAAATATTTTGTGTTTGTTTACATCTTTCGAAGTAAATTTTGTATATGTTGTAATACACTAATTGTATATGTACAATTCCATGAGTTTTGACAAATGGATCACCCTTATCAGGTGTAGAACATTTCTATCACCTTAGGAAGTTCCCTTCCCTGTAGGTTCCCCACTTCTTCAATCAAATGGTAACCACTGTTCTGAGTTTTAACTGCAGATTAATTTTGGCTGTTTGAAAATTTCATATAAATGGAATTATATAATATGTACTCTTTTGTGTCCGGCTTTTGCTCAGGATAATGTCTGTGAAGCTCAGCCTTGTGATTGCATGTATTAATACTTCGCTTTTATTGCTGGGTTGTACATTGATATACCATTTTGTCAATGTACCACAGTTTATCCTTTCTGTTGATGAATATTTAGGTTGTTTCCAGTTTTTTTTGCTATTGTGAATAAAGCTGATATGAATATTCTTGTATATACAAGTTTCAATTGAAATATGTTTTTATTTTCTTTGGATGAATATCTAGAAGTGGAACTCCTATGCTAAGTGGTAGGTGCATGTTTAAATTTAAAAGAAACTGGCATACTTCTTCCAATGGGATTGTAGCATTTTACATTCCTCCTTGTTCCCTCTTCTCACCAATATTTTTTGTTGTTAGTCTTCTTACTTTTATCCATTCTAGTATGTAATAGTATCTCGTGGTCTTAATTTTCATTGTTGTTTGGATTTGTGTTACATAGCAACCTAATGATGAGTTTTTGTGTGCTTATTCACCATTCTTATATCTTCCTTTGTGAAGTAAGTATACGTTAATTTTTTGCTCAGTTTTAAACAATTGAGATGTTTGTATTTTTGTTATTGAGTTGTAGGAGTTCTTCATATTTTATATTTATAAAAGTTCTGTATCAGATATATGTTTTACCTGTTTTCTCATTGGTTGTGTGACTTGATGGTTCATTTTCTTAAATATGTCTTTTGATGGGCAGAAGATGTAAATTTTGATGGTATAATTTCACCACCTTTTTTCTTTTATGGTTAGTATTTTCTTTGTTCTTTCTAAGAAATCCTTGTTTATACCCAGGTCACAAAGATATTTACCTAGGTTTTTTTCTAAAGCTTTATAGTTTTGGCTCTTATGTTTAGATTGATTATCCATGTCTAATTCATGTATGATGTGAGATAGGTTCATTTCTTTTCCATATGGATATCTAATTTTTTCAGCACCATTTGTTGAAAAGACTGTTTTTTTCTCTATTGAATCACTTTGGCACTTTGGTCAAAAAAATACATTGGCCACATAGGTGTGGATTTATTGCTGTTCTATTTTATTTTGTTTCTATTTTATTTCGTTTATCTCTTTGTCCTCATAGCAATACTACACTGTCTTGATTCCTGTAGCTTTATACTGTAAAGTTGAGAGTATGTGGTGAACTCTTAAGTGTATATCCTCCCACTTTTTTCTTTTTCGAGATCTTTTTAATTCTATGACTTTTGCGTTTTAGACTCAGTGTATCAATTTTCATAAAAGCCTGCTGGTATTATAATTGAATTTGCATTGAGTATATAGATAAATTTTGGGAGGACTGACATCTTAACAATATTGAAGCTGTTAGTCCATGAACTAGGTATTTCTCTTTGTTTTTTAAGGTCTAATTTATTTTTCCTCAAGGATTTTAGTGTATAGGTCATCTTCATATTTTCTTAAATTTATTCCTAAGTAGTTAAGTTTTTTGATGCTATGATAAATGACATT
Organism: Indri indri; assembly: GCA_004363605.1. Taxonomy (NCBI): domain Eukaryota; kingdom Metazoa; phylum Chordata; class Mammalia; order Primates; family Indriidae; genus Indri; species Indri indri. The sequence continues at coordinate 4,536 of RJWJ010046848.1, forward strand.
TTAAAAAATTTTATATTCAAATAGTGTGCTGCTAATATGTAGATAATATAGTTGATTTTTATATCTATTTCCTGAAATCCTACTAAAATCATTTATTTTTTATAGTTTTCTTATTGTTTGGTTGCCCCTTTGTTAGTTTTTCTATGTAAGCAATCATATTGTCTGAGAATAGGGATGATTTCTTTTTTGCTTTCAAGATTTTATAATTTTTGTTTCTTTATCTTGACTTATTTCACTAGCTTGGACCTTTAATACAGTGTTGAATAGGTGTCACAAGGGTTGGACATCCTTACCTTACTCCTGAATTTAGGGAGAAAGAATTCAGTGTTTCACTGTTAAGTATGATGTTAATTGTAGGCATTTTGGTAGGTGCCCTTTATCTGGTTGATACATTGTCTTCTATTACTAGTTCATTGAGAATTTAAAAAATATAATTATTAATGGTTCTGAATTTTGTCATATGCTTTTTCTGTATCTTTTGAAATAATTACATGGATTTTTTTCTTTTATTAACTTAATATAGGAGATTATTTTGATTTTTTAAAATAGACTTTAGATTTTAGAGCAGTTTTAGGTTCACAGCAAAATTGATTGGAAAGTACAGAGTTCCTATATACCCCTGCACCTCCATCAACACCCAGAACCAGGGTGGTACATTTGTTATAAGGCATGAAACTACATTGACACACCATTATTACCAAAAGTCTATAGTTTACGGTAGGGTTCACTTTATTTACTTTTTAAAAATTTTTTTATTTTTTTTATTTCAGCATATTATGTTGTATAAATGTTTAGGTTACGTATATTGCCCTTGTCCCCCCCCCCCTCCATATTTACTTACTTTTTAAAGAGTCTTTATTGCCTCCAAAATAGATCACTTTGCCAGTAATGTGGCCTTAAAAAAACCCCTGATCACACAGTTTTTTGTATTACAGTAATATTTGCATGTGATTTATTTTGAGCAACATTTAATAAACTTCTGTGTATATGTCGTTGACCTAATGGAAGAAGATGAGGCACAAAATATAATTTTAGAGTTTACTTGAGCCAAAGTGAGGACAGCTGCTTGGAACAACTTCCAGGTTGCTTTGGGAAATGCTCTATTTGGCCTTCGATACAAGTAGGTTTTAAAGGAGTGGCCTCATCATAGTCGTTTGACAGGAATTCTCATCGGTTTATAGAAATGACATTGATTAGGGATTGGCTATACATTGTTGAACTATAGGATATGAATATAGTTCACTCTTGATGTTGTATGTTCTATGGGTTTGGACAAATGCGTGATGACATGTATCCACCATTTTTGTGTCATACAGAGTAGTTTCACTGCCCTTAAACTCCTCTGCACTCTGCCTCTTCCTCCCTCCCTCTCCCTAACCCCTTGCTGTCGCTGATCTGTTTGTTGTCTCCATAGTTTTGTCTTTTTCAGAATGTCATATAGTTGGAATCATATAGTATGTAGTCTTTTCAGATTGGCTTCTATAATTTAGTAATGTTCATTTAGGGTTCTTCCATGTCTTTTCATGGCTTGAGAGCTCCTTTCTGAGTGCTGAGTAATATTGCATTGTCTGGAGGTACTATAGTTTGTTTATTCATTCATCTACTGCAGGACATCTTAGTTACTTCTAAATTTTGGTGATTATGAACAAAGCTGCTATAAACATCCATGTGCAGATTTTTGTGTGGACATAAATTTTCAGCTCATTTGAGTAGATATCAAGGAGCATGATTTCTGGACCATATGATAATGGTATGTTTAAGTTTTGTAGGAAAATGCCAAACCGTCTTCCAAAGTGGCTGTACCATTTTGCATTCCCACCGTCAATGAAAGAGAGTTCCTGTTGCTTCACATTCTCACCAGCATTCGATCTTGTTGGTGGTTTGGCCATTCTAATAGGTGTGTAGAGATTGTTGTTTTAATTTGCTGTTTCCTAATGACATAACGATGTGGAGCATCTTTTCATATACTTACTTGCCGTCTGCATATCTTTGGTGAGGTGTCTGTTCAGATTTTTTGCCTATTTTTTAATTGGTTAGTTTTCTTATTGTTGAGTTTTAAAAGTTCTTTGTATATTTTGTATAGCAGTCCTATATCAGATATGCCTTTTCCAAACATTTTCTCTATATCTGTGTGGCTTATCTTATTCTCTTGACTGTATTTCACAGAGCAGAAGTTTGTAATTTTAATGAAGTCTAGCTTCTTTTCATGGATTGTGCCTTTGGTGTTGTCTGATTTTGAAATCCCAGTGTCTTGGATCAGCTCCATTTGGTCATGATTAACTGTCCTTTCAAGATATTGCTCTATTCAGTTTATTAATATTTTAACTATTTTTATATCTATTTCTGTGGGGAATGTTGACCTATAATTTTCTTTTTTTAATATCTTTGTCAAGTTTTGGTATTAGGGTTATACTGAACTTACATAATGAGTCAGAAAGTGTTCTTTTCTAATTTTTCAAAAGATTTTTATGTAACTTTTTTTTTTCCCCTTAAATGTTTGATAGAATTTACCAGTGAAACTATTTGGACTTTGATTTTTTTTTTATGAGGAATTTAATCCTAATAATTTAATATCTTTATACCTATAGAGCCATTCAGATTTTCTATTTCTTCTTATGTCTGCTAAGTTTTGTTTTTCATGGAATTTGTTTATTACATTTAAATTTTCAAATTTATTACCATAAAGTTGTTCGTAATATCCCTTTATTCTCTCAATGTCTATAGAATCCGGGGTGATGTTCTCTCTTTCATTGCTGATATTTATGATTTGGTTTTGTTCCTCTTCTTAAAAAATCATGATAGAAGTTTTTTAGTGATGTCAATTATTGAACAGAGCTTTTAGCTATGTGAATTTTCTATATTTTTGTCTTTTTCTCTTTTTGAATTTCTGTTTTTATCTTTATTTTCTTCTTTTGTTTGGATTTAATTCGCTCATTTTCCCCCCTAGCTTTTCAAGGTAGAAACTTAGATTTTTGATTCTTTTTCATTCCAATTTAAGTATTATAGCTATAAATTTCCCTGCCAGCAGTGATTAGGTACATCCCAAAGATTTTGGTATGTTGTATTTTTATGGAAATTCATTTTAAAATGCTATTTAATTTTCTCTTTGATTCATAAGTTATTAATATTGATATTAAGTACATCATTTACTTTTAATAATTTTGGGTCCATTTGAGTTATCTTATTTTTATTGATTTCTAATTTAATTTTGTTATAGTTAGATAACATACTCTAATTTTTCAATACTTTTGAAATTTGTTTTATGGTCAGAATATGGTCTATTCTTTGTGAATCCTCCGTGTGCATTTGAAAATAATGTTCTATATTTATTGCTTATTGTGTTTTACAAATATCAGTTAGGTCTAGATGGTTCATGCTGTCATTAAGATCTTACATAATTTACTGATTTTTGTTTAGCTCTGTGAGTGACTGAGGGAGGAGTATTAAAGTCTTCAAATATAATTGTGGGTATGTCTTTTTATCCCCTGTAGTTTCATCACTGTTTATTTAATGCATTTTGAAGCTCTTACTAGGTACATACACATTTGTAATTATTACATCGTCCTTGTACATTGACTCTTTTATCGTTATGGAATGTTTCCCTTCTTGTAATGTAATACTCCTTGTCTTGTAGTCTCATTTGCCTCAGTATAGCCAACTTTCTTATGGTCCGAACCATTTCTTCTTGCATTTGTATTTAAAGTGAATCTCTTGTGAATGGCATGGAGTTAGGTTTTGCATTTTCTACACATTCTGATAATCTCTGCACTTTAATTGGGCTGTTTAGTCCATGGGTCAACATACTTTTTCTGTTAAGTGACAGTAATATTTTAGATTTCCATATGGTCTCTGGCAGCTACTCTTCTCTGTCATTTTATTGTGAAAAGTAGCCATAGACAATTTGTAAATGAATGATGGATGTGTTTGTGTTCAAATAAAACTTTATTTATGAAAACAGATGATAGGCCAGATCTGACCTTCAGGACATAGTTTACTGAAACCTGGTTTAGACCTTTTATTACTAATATATTTGTAGATATGGTAGATTTAGGTATGCCATTTGCTGCTTATTTTCTCTTTGCCTCATCATTATTCTTCTGTTCTTTTCCTGACTTCTTTGGGTTATTTGAATATATTTTGATACTCTCTTTTGATTTCTCTGTTGGCTTGTTAGAAAGACCTTTTTGTATTATTTTCTTAGTAGTTATTTAATATAGATCTTTTTTTCCACTCCAAGAATTTAGAATCTTTTAAGAAGTGTCAGAACATTTTTATTCATCACAGAAACATCTCTGTCAGTTTTCTCTCTGGTAATAACTTTCCTCTCCTTTCTTTCTGCTGGTGCATAAACCAAGGCTGGTATCAATTAAATTGTTCAGAATTAGAGTCAAACAAAAACGAATTGGAATAACCCAGTTACAAACACGTAAAATTCCTGCTAAAAAGCCAGTATGTATCTTACTTGATCGGGTATAAGAATTGGAAAGGAAGATTAGAACCTTGGATCGTACGTATGTTGTTATTATTTACCTCAGAAATCTAAGATAATATCTGAAACCTACTATAAATAAAAGAGATCATTCGATAATAATTATACACATACAGAAATCATTTACTTTTATATGTATAAATAACCACTGTTAGAAGATAATAGAAGAGAAAAAAATAATACAAATACCTACATAATAAAAATGTTAAAGCTTTCTAATTATTAAGTCATTAAATATGAAATGTCTGATTTCACATCAAAAGTTTATTATATCTCAAACAAGAAGCAGTGTAATTAAAGTATGCACCTGAACTATCAACACAGTGTTGCCATCTTAACAGTAGCTTGTTTATGCCAGCAGTGAAGAAGCCTGGAGTGCAAGTGGCGATGAAATCACGAAAGCCATTTTCCGTAGCTTGTAGAGAATAGAATATTTTTCCTTGCAAGAAGTGGTCCAAAGCTTGGAAGAAGTGGTAGTCGGTTGGTGCAAGGTCTGGTGAATACGGTGGATGACAGAGAGTTTCCAAGTCCAGCTTCTGTAGGTTGAGCAGCACTGTTTATGTGACATACGGGTGAGCTGGCCTGTCTCTCTTGACCAATCTCAGCTGCTCAATCACAAGTATACTCATCATTTTGTCCAATCGATTGCAGTAGACATCTACTGTCATTGATTGATCAGGTTTCATGAAACTGTAGTGGTTAATACCAGCGCTGGACCACCAAGCAGACACCATTAGCTTTTGTTGATGAATATTCGGTTTTGGACTGTGTTTTGGCACTTCACCTTTATCCGGCCATTGTGCTGAATGCTTGCGATTGTCAGAAAGAATCCATTTTTCATCACACAACAATACAGTGCAGAAACGGTTCATCTTTGTGTTGTGACAGCAAAGAAAGGCAAGCTTCGAGACAATTTCTCTGCTGATGCTCATTTAATTCATGTGGAACCCATCTATCCAGCTTCTTTACCCTGCCAGCTTTCTTCAAATGGTCTAATGTTGTTGGAATAGTAACGTCAAAGCTTGCTGCTAATTCACAGGTAGGTTGAGATGGATTTGCTTCCACTATAGCTTTCATCTCATCATGACCCACCTTGGTCTCAGGTCGCCCACGTAATTTATTTTCAAGATTAAAATCACCAGGATGGAACTTCTCCAACCATTGATGTACTGTGCATTCATTAGCCACATCCTTGCCAAACACTTCGTTGATATTTCAAGCCATCTGTGCTGCATCGGTTCCACAAGGGAACTCATATGTGAAAATAACATGAATTTTTGACTTATGCATAGTTTCACAAAAATTGCTTTAAAACAATTCAAAAGATAATCAGAAGCCAAAAATGATGCGTTTGAAAGAATGAGGTTTGTACCTTCACAATAAAAATAAAACGAGAAGTGTCAAAGTGAAAATGTCAAAGATATCAACTATCAAACTTAGTACTTAAGAAAATTGGACATTTCATACTTGATGACCTAATAGATTAAAAAGTTACAATATATATACTAATTATTAGGCTAATTCTAAAGTTTATATGGGAAAATAAGAATTACCAGGAAAACTCTTAAAATGAAGAACAATACAGACCCATTGTATATTAAAACAATTATAAACAATTATAAAGCCCCAACAATTAACACATGAAAAAGTTGAGAAACAGACTCAAATACGCAGAGGAATTTAATATTTGTTAAAGGCAGTATCTTTAATCCATGCAAAAGAAATAGAATTTTTAATAAATAGTCTTGAGACAACTGCATAGCTATTTGGAAAAGTGCATTTGTGCAACAAATTAAAACTCATAACATATACCAGGGTAAACTACACATGAGCCAAAGGTTCAGGTGTAAAAAATAAGACAAACACAAGTCAAGTATCCAATAATAGGTAACTGGTTGAATAAATTGTGTTATATGGACATATTGAAATACTATGTAGCTGCAATCAAGACAGTTCACTGTAACCATATAGAGTGATCTCCAGGATATATTGTAAAGGGAATAAAGTAAGACCCAGGATAATATTTTAGTATGCTATCTTTTCTCCTCCGTCCTTCCGTTCCCTCTTCCCTTCCTGCTCCCTCTTCCTCTTCCTTTTCTTCCCCTGCCGTCCTCTTTCTTTTTTTTTTTCTTTCTTTCTTTTCTTTTCAAGAAACGATGCCATGGCCGGG
>RJWJ010046849.1:0-11201 GCA_004363605.1 Indri indri
AGCGCCCTCCACTGAGCCCACTGTCGTCCTGTCTTTTGCCTATTCCTGGGCTCCAGTCCCGGGCTGTCTACTTTCTGGCCGTGTGGCTTTGGGCAGGTTGTTGAACCTCTGGACCTCAGCTTCCCCACGGGCCTAACAGGGGCCTGACGTCGCCATGCCTGCCCTCCTGGTGTCTGCTGGCGGGAGGCCGGCCTGGCGCCTGAGCTGCAGCAGGCGTTGTGTTGGGGTCAGTACTTGTGTCTTTACAGCGTATGTCCCCAACGGCAGCTACAGCTACATGACCTCCTCGGCCACTGAGTTCCTGCACCGCCTCACGCTCCCCGCGGCCCCCAAGGCCCAGATCGTGCACTCCCAGGTGGAGGTGAGACCTCCCCACCCCTCAGAGGTGGCTGCTGGGTGTCTGGGCTCAGGCGGGATGTGGGCTTCAGGGAGGGAAATAGCCCGAGCTTGGAACAGATTACCTGAGTGTGGGTACTGGAGGCTCAGAGAGGCTAAGTACATTGCCTAAGGCCACAGAGCCAGGAAGTGGCCAAGTCAGGATTCTGCCTCAAGGTTTGCCTGATTGAGAAGCTAAAGAAGATTTTCTGTGGGGTCCGCTTGGGGAGACAGGCACGTTTGAGATGGTGGGACTGGGTCAGTGCCCTGGTGCTGCGGAAGGGGGCAGGCAGAGTACAGAGGCGGCCCTTGGGGTGGCCGTGGTTGGGGTAGAGGAAGCTCAGGCTGGGGCCGGGGCAGGTCCAGAGAGGAATCTGGCTGGCCGAAAGCACGGGAGCAGCAGCCTGGACACTCCACGCCCAGGTGCTGGGCTCTGGAAGAGCGATGGGTAGCCCCCCGACCCTCGGCCCTCATGCCCTGCCCTCCGGGGGCACAGGAGCTGCAGCTGCTGGCGGCCGGGAGCTCCGTGGTCAGCTGCCTGCTGGAGGGCCCCGTCCGCCTGGGTCCTGGGAGTGTCCTGCAGCACTGCCACCTGCAGGTGAGGTCTGAGAGCAAGGGCGGGCGAGTGGCGCCAGGGCAGCCAGTGTCCTGTGTGTGCTGGGGGGTGCCGGATGCTTGCCCACCCAGAACGCTTGCCCTGTCCCCTCCCAGGGCCCCATTCACATCGGCGCCGGCTGCTTCTTGAGTGGCCTTGACACAGCCCAGTCCAAGGCTCTGCGTGGCTTGGAGCTGCAGGACCTTGTCCTCCAGGGACACCACATGCGACTACATGGCTCTCCAGGCCGTGCCTTCACCCTCGTTGGCCGTCTGGACAGCTGGGAGGTAGGCACCCATGTCACACCCCCCCACCTTCAGGCTTTGGCCGCCCAGGGGCCCTGGCTGGAGGGAGGGGCTGTGAGGAGGGTGTGGCCGGTACAGTCTCAATAGGCCTCTGCCTCCCTGCTCTCATCTGCTCTGCCAGGTGGGCTGGGTAGGGATTTCTATCCCCTGTTTATAGGCTGGAGACTGAGGTTCAAGAGGGAGGTGACCTGCCTTGGGCCACAGAGCCAGTTATGGTAGACTGGGCCTGGAACCCAGGGCTCTGCTCCAAATGCCAGGCCCCTGGGCAAGAGTATCGAGGCTCCCAAGGCTTGAAGCAGTGTTTCAGAACTTGCTGGAGTGTGTGCCCACATCTCTCTTCCTGCCCTCTCCGAGCAGCTCCCAGCCCTCTGGCTGAGTGTCCCTAACCCCTTCCTGTGGCCCTACAGCCCTGACTGCTTCCTCTTCTTCTCCCAGAGACACAGGGCAGGCACTTATCTCAACATGTCCTGGAGGGAATTCTTCAAGAGGACAGGCATTCGGTGAGGTTGATGGCCCCCTGCGGGCCTCTGGGAGCCCAGGCAGCTTGGGTGGCCTATCTTCCAGGCACACCCTCCTCCTGCCTGAGCAGCGGCTGGTCCCCTACGGTCCCCTGGGCCTGGGTAGTTTTTGGCAGCTTGATTCTCTCCAGCACTTTCCTTCTGGGCAACTTCGAGTCTCTGGCTGTGCCTAGACTTTGGGATTCTTGTTCCCTGGCCTGGGAAAAGGAGGCAGGGCAGCTCGGCCTCCCCCACTGAATTGCCCTCTTGCGCCACCTCTGGCGGAGTTGGTCAGGGCTTCCCTCCTGATACACCCTCTCCCCGCATCAGAGACTGGGACCTGTGGGACCCGGACACGCCCCCCGAGGAGCGTTGCCTTCGCAGTGCCCGCCTCTTTCCTGTGCTCCACCCCTCGAGGGCCCTGGGGCCCCAGGACGTGCTGTGGATGCTGGACCCACAAGAGGATGGGGGCGAGGCCCTGCGGGGCTGGCGCGCCTCCTGGCGCCTGTCCTGGGAGCAGCTACAGCCATGCCTGGACCGGGCTGCCACACTGGCCTCCCGCCGGGACCTGTTCTTCCGCCAGGCCTTGCATAAGGCCCGGCACGTGCTGGAGGCCCGGCAGGACCTCAGCCTGCGCCCGCTGATCCGGGCTGCTGTCCGGGAGGGCTGTCCTGGGCCCCTGCTGGCCACACTGGACCAGGGTGAGTGTGCTGGCCATTAGTGTGGGGGAGTCAGACCAGGGTCAGCTGCCCTACCTGCCCTCTGGACCATCAGGGCGAGGGCACTAGGGAGCCATGAAGGGCTAAAGTAGAGAGACACACTGAGATTTACTTTTAGGTTTCTGGGAAGCTTCATCCCTGTCTGTGGGGTTTGGTCAGAGGTTGAGGCCTGGTGGCTGAGCCTCTGGGTCCTGTGCATGTCGGCAAACCCTGCATGTTCCGTCCTGGGTGCCAGGATGTGGGTGGGTGCAGAGCTCTAGCAGAGCCCCCGGGGGATGTGGCCAGCTCTACCTGAAGTCCCAGGCACACTGCTTGGGGGCTCAGAGCCTTAGCCTGATAAGCAGCATCTCATGAATAGTCCCAGGGACTGTGGAACTTGTCCCTATTTACTTACTTACCCAGAGCCGCACAGCTAGTTGGTGGTGAGGCTGAGATTTGAGCCCAGGTGGTTTGACCCCAGAGCCTGAGCTCTTAACCACTATGGGCATCCTAGGTAGGGATAAAGGGGCACATTTGGGCGGGGGCTGGCAGGATGAGAAGAACTTTACCAGGCAGAGAGTGGTGGTGCATTTACGGGCAAGGATACATCTTGAGCAAAAGCCAGGAGGTGTGAGGGGTCCGGAGTGTTTGGGGTCTCTTGAGTAGTCTTTCAGGGCAGAGGGTGTTGGGGGCAGGCCCCCTCCTTGCCGCCCTGACTCCTGGTCCCTCAGTTGCAGCTGGGGCAGGAGACCCCGGTGTGGCTGTGCGGGCACTGGCCTGTGTGGCAGACGTGTTGGGCTGCATGGCAGAGGGCCACGGGGGCTTACGGAGTGGGCCGGCTGCCAACCCAGAGTGGATGCGGCCCTTTTCGCACCTGGAGCGTGGAGACCTGGCGGGGGGTGTGGAGGCACTTGCCCAGGAGCGGGACAAGTGGCTGAGCAGGTAGGCGTTAATGAAGTCCCCAGCTGTCTAGGGAAGTGGCCCCTGGTGGTGGAAGCCCAGAGAGAGGTGGGGTACCTTTGGGTCATCCAGGGCAGTCCGCCCCCAGCCTGGGTCTCCATGCCGCCACCTCTCCCTTTCCTCTCGGCAGGCCAGCCTTGCTGGTGCGAGCGGCCCGCCACTACGAGGGGGCTGGGCAGATCCTCATCCGCCAGGCTGTGAAGTCAGCCCAGCGCTTTGTCTCCATGGAGCCGGTGGAGCTGCCGGCCCCTGGGCAGTGGGTGGTGGCTGAGTGCCCGGCCCGCGTGGATTTCTCTGGTGAGTGGGGGTGAGGGTAGCCGCCCCAGAGCTAGGCTGGCAGCCCCCGTGACCAGCTTGGTCTTGCTGAACTTCCCTAGGGGGCTGGAGTGACACACCACCCCTCGCCTATGAGCTTGGCGGGGCTGTGCTGGGCCTGGCTGTGCGAGTGGATGGCCGCCGGCCCATCGGGGCCAGGGCGCGCCGCATCCCGGAGCCCGTGCTGTGGCTGGCGGTGGGGTCTCGGCAGGACGAGACGGCCATGAAGATACTGTGCCGGAGCCTGGATGATGTGCAGGATTACTGCCAGCCCCATGCCCCAGGTCAGGGCACCCCAGGACATTGGCAGGTGGGGACGGCACACATAGCCAGCTGGGGGATGGGGACAGAACCTAGAGACCCCTCCGTGGAGGACCGCAGGCTACTGGGGCTTGGCCTGAGCAGTGGCCAGTCTGGCAGAGGAGCCCTGAAGGAGAGGAAAGGGCTGGATGTTGCCCTGCCTAGGCACACGCAGACACGGGAAGTAGAAATGACACATTTTTCCATGTCGAGGCACCCAAGGCCCTTTTGTGGCTTGGGGATGAGGCCTGCACTGCTCCTGGCCTTATGTCCCACCAGATGAGCCCCGCACTGGACTGGGAAATTCCAGGGTGGGGTGTCTGTGTCTGCCTGTGGAGACCAGATTCCTTGCTGTGTACCCGTCCCTCTGTAGGGGCCCTGCTGAAGGCGGCCTTCATCTGTGCGGGGATCGTGAGTGTCCACTCTGAACTCCCGCTGAGTGAGCAGCTGCTCCGTACCTTCGGGGGTGGCTTTGAGCTGCACACCTGGTCTGAGCTGCCCCATGGCTCTGGCCTCGGTGAGCACGCCCTGTCCCTTGCCAGCCACCTACTGTCACAGCCCTCCAGCCTTGCCTGCCATCCCCCTCCCTGGCCTCTGCCCTAAGGGGCAGTGGGGCGGGACTGGGCTGGGTAGAGGTGCTTCATGCCTGGTAACCCTCCTTCACGCCCCGCAGGCACCAGCAGCATCCTGGCAGGTGCTGCCCTGGCCGCCTTGCAGCGGGCCGCGGGCCGGGTGGTGGGCACGGAGGCCTTGATCCATGCAGTACTGCACCTGGAGCAGGTGCTCACCACAGGTATGGGACTGCCCCGGGGCTTGGGGGAAGGTCACCGACACTTTCCCAAGGGCTTGTGAGGGGCTCCCCTGGATTTGCATGGGATCGGCCAACAGTCACGTAACCGCACTGCTCCTTAAAATGGTTATAGTTTGCTTCTTACTACTTTGACCTCTGGTGATTTTCAGCTTGAAATGTACTACCTCAAATGAGCTGATGTTTTATGAGCACCTACTAAGTGCCAGGTTCTGTGCTGCACCTTTCATGTTAGGCACTGGCTGGTACCGAGTGCTGTTCTTGGTGACTCTGTTCCCCTTCAGAGCTGTCCCTTAGACAAGGCTGGGCAGAGCTGGTTTGGACTTGGAGCCTGCCCTTCTGGCACCATGGCCCTCCCTGGGGCTGTGACCATCTGTGCCTCCTACCCCTGCCCTGGCCATATGGTAGGGCAGCGAGGGCCCAGCAATAGCTATGATCTGATGAATGTCACTAGCACCAGGCTTCTCTCTCCTTCTGGCCACATGCCCCCTGGAATCCATGCGCAGGACAGAGCAGCCAGAGGCTTGTCTGGTTCCAGATCCTCAGGTGCTCTGTTCATCTCAGGATGCTGGGCCTCGTCTGTAGTGTGACTCCGGAAGGAAACTGCTGCAAAGACGTACAGATGTCTTATGGTGCCTTTTCCTGTCACTTTGCAGCCCAGCCTCCTCCTTTCATTGTAATGACTCACATCCTACGATAGGTAGTTGTTAGCAAAAGAAACAAGTGGCAGGCCTTTCAGTTTTCTTTTGAGGTGTACCATTCCAGTTCTTCACTTGGGCAGCTGACAACTATTTACTGAGAATCCACTCTCTTGTGCCCTGGAGATAAAATGAGCAAAAACAGGGTCCCTGCCCTCAAAAGTCTCACGGTCTGTTGGAGACAGACATTAATCAATAACCACCCTAGGAAGGTGTAATGACAAACTGCGCCAAGTGCTCTGAAGGAGAGGGGCTCCAGTGAGTTCTTGACATTTCGGGGCCTGTGCTACCACTGTGTTTTGGCTGTGAAGTTCCAAATGCTTCCTGCTATTTGCATTTTATACTTTAAGTCCTGGCAGGCCCTTCCCCAAATATCAAGAGCTCATCCCAGAAGGAGCTCATGTTTTGTCAGTTTTATATAGCCACAAGGGGGAAGAGAAATCCATACCTTTCATTACTAAAGGAAGACGTAAACAAGCTCTTTCAAGTTAGAGAAAGATAAGAGATGCTGGAAAGCTGGTTTCCAGCATGAACAGCTCGTCAGGAAAGACAGGGTGCCGGGGGATCGTGAGGCTGCAGGGGAAGTTCCGTGTCCCTTCTCCTCTGGCCAACACTACTGTAGGGAGTGCCGAGGTTTAGTGTAAAATCTTTATCCTTTGACGTGGTTTATCCCGATGCTAATTACACACTAGGTTTGCAACAAAACTCAGGCCTTGGGGATTCCAAACTTGGCTCTGGAGTGAAGCCCTTTCCCTGCTGGGATTATCCTGCTCCCAGGACTGGGGACAGAAGCTGCATAGCTCATCTGTTCCATGGAGTTGGGGGAAGTTATCTTTCCTTCCATGCTGGTCCCAGCCAGGGGTGCAAGGCTGGGAGCCTGGGCTGGGGAGAGGGAAGTTGGGCCAGATAGGCTCCAACGGTGACAGGGCCCTGGTATCACAGGAGGTGGCTGGCAGGACCAAGTGGGTGGCCTAATGCCTGGCATCAAGGTGGGGCGCTCCCGGGCTCAGCTGCCGCTGAAGGTGGAGGTGGAAGAGATCACTGTGCCTGAGGGCTTTGTCCAGAAGGTCAACGACCACCTGCTCCTGGTGTATACCGGCAAGACCCGCCTGGCACGGAACCTGCTGCAGGTGAGTCCCAGCCCCAGAACGAGGGAGGGAGGCAGATGGCTCGGCCTGGCCCAGATCCTCGGTGCACCTCTCTCCTGCCCCGTCTGCAGGATGTGCTGAGGAGCTGGTATGCCCGGCTGCCCGCCGTGGTGCAGAACGCTCATAGCCTGGTGCGGCAAACTGAGTGGTGTGCTGAAGCCTTCCGCCAAGGTGACGTGCTTCTTCCAGGGGAGGTCAGGGCATCAGGAGCCAGGAGCTTGTGAGAGTCATAGAGGCCAGGGTCCTTTGCAGGCTTGGCACAGGGCCCAGAGAGTAGGCCCCTGGGAACAGAAGCCTGTTGTCTGTCCTCTCTGGGGTCTCACACCTAGGCGGGAGCCATATCACAGGACAAAACTTGCATCATGGGAAAGGTCCCCCAGCCCCACTTGACAGGAAGCAGATGGGGGAAGAGGCTCGGCCCCGTAGCTGAGTTCCAGGGAGGTCAGAGCTGAGCAGGGCTCCCAGTGTGTGGCTGCACAGTTCACTGAATACTGAGTGCTGCAGCTATGTCAGTTGCTTTATGAACATTAGTCCTCAAACAACCCTGTGAAGTGGGCTTTATTACACCTGTTTGCAGCCAGCACTGGCACCTGGGTTCTTAACCATGGCACCGGGTCAGTAGTGCCTCGTGGCTCGTCATTCAGTCTACAAATGGGTGTTGAGAATCTTGGCCCAGGCACACCACTCCGCTCTCTGCCCTCACCCCAGGAAGCCTGCCTCTGCTGGGCCAGTGCCTGACCTCGTACTGGGAGCAGAAGAAGCTCATGGCGCCAGGCTGTGAGCCCCTGGCTGTGCGGCGTCTGATGGACGTCCTGGTCCCTCACGTGCATGGCCAGAGCCTGGCAGGGGCAGGCGGTGGGGGCTTTCTCTACCTGTTGACTAAGGAGCCGCGGCAGAAAGAGGCTCTGGAGGCTGTGCTGGCCGAGACTGAGGTACCTGAGGGGGTTGGGGTTGGTAGTTGGTGGGGGAGGAGATCTCACTGTGGCCCACCACCTAGCCAGGGGCTGTACCTGCAAGTCCCCCCAACCCTCCAGAAGGCCTGAGATTTTTCCATATCCTTCTGAACACCTCCTGTCATGTCCTGTCCTGTCCAGGGCCTTGGGAACTGCAGCGTCCACCTGGTGGAAGTGGATACTCAGGGCCTGAGCCTGAAGCTGCTGGGGACTGAGGCCTCAACCTGATGCCCGTTCCCATGAGGCTGGTCCATCGCTGCAAGAAAACCTGGAGCTGCAGCGGCCCCTCCCTTCCTTCCCCCACGGGAGCTCTCTGCCTCCTACTCCTCACCCACCCCTGCACATCTGCTCCTAAAGGGAGCAGACCTGAGCAAGACTTGGGCAAGCAGAGATGGTGCTTAGGATAGGACTGTGACCTCCTGGCTGACAGCAGCCTACGCTTGGCCTCTGTACTATTTGGACATAAGAAGGTCCTAAGCTTAGTGTCCCATGTGGCCTTTACAAATCCCATGGCCCAGCTTGGGCCTTGGCCTTCTCACTCTCCAGCAGGGCCCTGGGAGAAGAAGACGACACCCAGCCTTAGCATATGGCTGGGGGTCCCTTGGTGAGGCCAGCCCTGAAGTGGCCCTTTGAGGTACTTCCTGGGGCCTTCCTTAGAGTTGCAGAGACTCCATGCCCAACCCTCATAGGAGAGTGAGGGTGGGGGTCCATTGCCAAGTCTGTGGTGGTGAGCCAACGAGTCACTGTCAACCTAGGCCTTAATCAGCAACGCTAAGGACTGTGCCAAGTGACCTGGTACCTGTGGGCAATGGGTTCTGTGTCATTCTTGGAATAAATTCACTGCCCTTCCAGGTTATCCTCATAAAGTATTTTTTGTTCTGCTGGGAGCAATTCCCACTTCCCCCAGCACTGTGGGAAGCTGCCCCTGGATGATCCAGCTTGTGCTGCTGAGGGCCCAAGAGCAGAGACGAGGGTCCAGGATTGGAATAGGGCTCCTGCCGTCACGTGGGGCCTGCAGGAGCTGTGCACCGCGCCGGGTGTGGGAAGAGGCTGAGGCTTTAGGCTTTTGCCTTCACACTTCAGTGCAACTGGTGGACCTGTCCTGGCCCGAAGCACCCAGCCCTCCCTGTTTCTGGGAATGGCACACTGGCATCTCTCCAAGGAATGTCTTTATTCAGGGATCATAAACGTCACAGCTTTTACTCAAAGTCAAACCTAATTCCCAGGTCCCCAGATGTACCCAAGTCTTCTTAGGCTGGCAGGGGCAGTATGTTTTTTGTAGTGTTTGACGGCCACACAAAAAGCTGGCCTGGGGTGCATGCTGCCTGCCTTGCCTTTCCCACCTAATTAGGAGTCCACCTGTCTTGGTGGGGAAAGGCTGCCCCCAAAGCATCACCCGGCTAGGTCTGAGGGCAGAGCATGGAGTGAGTGTAGGCCTTGTTTCCTTGCCGCCAGCCATGGAACGGTCTGGACCGTCAGAGCTCCCTCAAACCAGACAGCCTTGCTCAGCTCCTTGGCTATGGCCACTTGGGGAACAGGCCTGGAAGTGGGATGGGCCAGGTGGGCTCACCCTGGCGCTACAGGCGCAGCCTCTTGATGTCCTCGCTGCGGAAGTCTATGCGCAGAGCCAGCACCTGGCGCACTTCGGCAGGGGTGAGGCGCCATGTCAGTGGGCCAGAGTTGGCACCCCAGTAATCTAGGATCTCAGTGACCTGTGGGGAAGAATGCAGAGACCCACTGGCAAGGTCAGGGCTATCCTGAAGGAAGGCCCTGGGCCCCGGCAGGGGTAGAGCAGGGGTACCGAGGAAGGGGAATGTGCCCTGCAGGGCTGGGCTGCTGGCAGAGACATGGTTTTGAGCGAGTGGCAAGGATCCAAATTTTGTCATTGTCTCTCTTTCCAGTCACCTTTCCCTGGGTAGGCCAAGGGAGTCCCACATACCCGCTCCAGATTGAGGATTGTGGCCATCTGGGAGAGCCGAGCAAACTTGTCTCGGATGGTCCAGGTGGTCACCGTGGTAAGGTAGGCAATCAGTGACCTCAGCTCCTTGTCAAACTGCAGACCACCCAACTGCGGGAGAACACAAGATGGTTACGCTGTTTAAGGCCTGGCCCTCTGGCCAAGCACAACTGGCTTCCAGTTGTCCTCAGAGCTGGGTGGCAAGGCTGGTTGGGCCTTACGTGGTGTCCTGTAGCTCCAGTTAGCTCTAAGGCCTCAGAAGCCAGAAGAGGACTAGCTAGGCCTAGACATGTAAGGCCTATGATTAGCAGACAAGAGGGGACACAAGTCCTGGGGTGACAGCATGATTTGTCTCCCTCAGAGAAGAAAAGATAGGGCTGCGGACCCGTGCCCCCTTGACCTTACCCGGTTGAAGGTGGATTTCAGCACCACTCTTTCCAACTCGATGGCAACAAGGTTGGTCATGAGGCCAGTCAGGCTGTCGTAGATCACTGGGGACAGGCTGGCCTGCACACAGAGGCTCAACATCAGTGGGAGTGCCACCTAGCCTCTCTGCCTCTACGCTGGAGTCTCCAGGGGATGGGAACAGCTACCTGAGGCCATGGGGGAGTGTTTCTACAGGCCAGGGTTGGAAGGGCTTTCAGGGTCCCCTGCAGGAATGTGATGAGAAGCCACAGGCTGCTGGTTTGGGCGGAGGTGGGTAATCCTCTAAGCTGATCCTTAGAGTTCCTGCTCACCTTGAACTCCGCCATTAGCTGTTCCAAGTTAAGGATGAACTGCTGTACCCAAGGGTCATTGGCTTCATAGTCGTTGAATTCTTCCTGTGGTCAGGAAGCAAGGTGGGTCATCATGGGCCTCTTTCTAAGAAGTACCAGTCACCCCCACCCCACCTCTATCCGTCTCAGAAAATAATGTAAGAGGTTCTTCCACCCCTGTAGCTTCTGACTCTTCCAATCTAAAACCAGCTTGGACACCCAGGGTGGAAGAACACTTGCGACCAGCGAACCGCCCTGGGCTGTAGCAGTAGCCCACATGGTATGGTGAAGCTCCTGGCATTTTACTCCCTCTTGCATCTCATGTTCTACAGGAATGAAATCACTAGGCTAAGGGGAAAAAAAGCTCTCAAGTTATGAAAGGTGGGGCGAGGAGAGCCTCAATAAAAGACGGTGAGTCAGGTCAAAGCAAGATCCTTCAGATGCCCTCCTCACTGTAGGAACAAACTTTCCTGGGAGGAACCTAGTCTTCAAGGGTAAGGGTGAGGAAGTGGGCATCACGGCTCTGCTGCCTTCCAGCTGGGGATGGGGACGGGGACGGGGATGGGCAGGGGGTGGTAATCCCGGGCTGATGGCTGCCTGTGGTCAGGCTGACCTCCTCGATGTTGTGGGAGACGGACAGAAAGGTGTTGATCCACGGCTGCACCTGCGGCTTGACTGCTGTGCTGTTGAGCTCTGTCAGCCCTTCCTGCACAAGGACAAGGCAGAGACACATCAGACACGGGAGGCGCATGCCCCCTCTTCTTCATTCATCCCTTGACTGCAGGCATTCTTCCAGCTCGGAGGCATTCTGCAGGCCCTGTCAGGAGTATGACAGAG
>RJWJ010046850.1:0-11183 GCA_004363605.1 Indri indri
GTACACCTGTTTTTTGACTGTTTAGAAAATATTAATTATCACCATCAATATGTTTGCAATATTTCCTGCCAAACAGAAAAGAGTATGCATGGCATACATATCTGGGCTTAAACATCTTAAGATCAAATAAAATAATTCATGCAAAAGCAAATTTAAAACTAAAATAAATATGAATATGTTATTTTATTATTTAAACAATATTAATAAGGGTAAATAGTTTTCTTAGAATGTGAAAACCAGGATAATTATCTTGAATCTCTTAACAATTTTATTCTCATGTAAATTCCAAACTACTCAAGAATATACTTTAAAATAATACTTATTTTGAAATTAAGGAAAAGCCGGTGATCTTAGAATTGCAGATTTTTATTCTTTAGTACAAAGTACTTATGCTTCCTTTAATCTATTAAGGCCCCAAAAATTTATGTGCATAGCTACTAACATTTGGATAACTATCATTTGCAAACCATTTTATAGTACAGCTTGATAAGGGCATTTCTTAACTGAAATTTTCATAGTAGATTCACCTAAAAGTGAATATAACTCAGAACACTATAGAGACAAAAAATGGATCAAGTGGGATTGACTGAATTTAAATTACAAAGAAAAACTATAGATAGTATATGAAAATGAAACAGCTACATAAGCTAATTTATAGTCATGTAAATTAACTACAGGAATGCCTTCTGAGAAATGTGTCATTAGGCAATTTTGTCATTGTTTGAACATCACAGTTTACTTACACAAACCTAGATGTTGTATATATATTTTTACCTACATATGTTTTTTCATGTAGAAAACCAAATGTCCTCCCATCGTTACTGAATGTCAATCATTTCTCCTACTTGATCTTCCATGCCAATATGAAGTACCCTATATCAGATGGTTTCTATTAATACTCCATTATAATTTTATGAGATCACCACTGTATACGTGATCCATTATTGACTCAAATGTCCTATGCCGTCCATGACTGTATGTATATGCATGTAAATGGAAATAACAATGGCTTACACATATAGGAAAGTTTCCCAAAACTTCCGAGTCCATTTCCCACTTTCTAAGAATTATCTAATATTTATGATAGATCCTTCTAAGTTCCCGAGAGTTATTGGACCTCTGCATTATAGCATCAATATCCCTCATGCACTTGAGTTACATGAGAATTTTGATAGTAAATTCTGACGGGAATGAAAGAGAAAATAAATGGTATCACATTAGCTACATTACTTGCATTATTCAATTGAATTTAATCTTATAACCATCCTGAGAACTAGGAATTACTACTCTAATTTTACAGGTGATGAAATAAAGCCTCCTAAATTCTAAATGATTTACCGATTTACCCCAGGTTTTAGAGCTGCTAAGAAGCAAAGCAAAATTCAGATATAGACAGAACTGAAAATGTGTTCTTTGTATGGCATCATGAAGTGTCTTCTGGGTGAATTATCTATGGAACCCAATATTAAGATCAAACCTCCAAATCATCAATGTACTTCTTTTTTTCTGTAAATTCTGCTTAAAATTCTTTATATTTCTTAGCGGGAACCAGGAAAACTTACTTGTTTCATTTGAACAATGAAGTTAAAAATTATAGAAATAACTTCAATATGAGTTTTACTACTGTTTATGCGCTAGAGAGCTTGGAAAATTCTGAATGAAATTAAAATGCATTTCATTGGTGCGGAATCATGAACATTTGTCAAAATTGTTTCGTACAAAACTCCCTAGGTTTTCACAGCTGTATAAATGCTCCCTCAAAGAAATAAGTACCAAATGAATAAAAACAGATGTGGCATTTTTGCATATTAGCAACAAAAATCTCTTTTTATTTTATCTTGTCAATGTCTTACCATAACTTCATTTATGTCATAATTCTGTGCATAATAAGTACAAGAAAAATACATGACATTTGCAGTACATATAATGGTCTTCAGTCGGGTTTTCTGGTTACTTATATTTCTCTAGAGATTACCTTTGCACAGGAACTAATTTTGTATGTTTTCTAACTAAAACTCAACCTTTCATGCTGTGCGCTGAAAGAAAAACCAAACATTCTCCACTCTATTAAAAGTAATTGAGTCAGAACGTTTAAAGGTATTTTAAATGAATGTGCACTGAACATTCTCCAACTTGGTTCAGGAAATAGATGTAGGAAAGTTTTAATACCCTGCAAATCTTAAGAAGAGGAAATTACCTTTTGGTTATTTAAAGCTAGAGAAGATTGGGTTTTGGAACTTTAAGACAATGTGCTATCATCAACCTCAGGCAATGAAAGGGTCTTCCTTTAAAAAGACACCAGTATTTTGTGTTTATAAGTTTATTTTCACTGTTTAAAATTCAAATACCATATGCAGGTTGAGTATCCCTAATTTGAAAATCTGAAATCCTGAATGTTACAAATCCGAAACTTTTTTGAAGCCACAAATTGAAAATTTCACAGATTAGTACTTACCACAAACTTTGTTTCATGCACAAAATTATTAAAAATATTGCATAAGATTATATTTCAGCTATGCATATAAGGTATATATGAAACATAAATGAATTTTGTGTTTATACTTGGATCCCATCCCCAAGATACCTCATTATGTATACACAAATATCCCCAAATGTGAAAAAATCCAAAATCCAAAATACTTCTGGTCCTAAGCATTTTGATAAGATATGGTCAACCTGTAGTATTCTTTTAGGCATCCAGATGTGGGATCTAGTTAATTTTGTGTAATATTGCTAAGAAAAAATGGAATCATTTGCCATATCTAACTAATGGTATTTCAAGCTCTCAACAACATTAAAAATTGAAGATGTTAATATATATGCATAAAACAATTCTATGTGACTTTTCAAAGATTAAATTGAACATTCAGTATGGACAAAGGAAGAAATTAAATCATGATATGAATGAGTGCTGTTTTATTAGGCAGATATTCTAGCAAACCTAATTCTAATGCTTTCCCTGAAAAGTTAATCACTTCTTACATTATCTTTCCAACTGTTAGACTCCCAAAGATCATGCTAGCTTAATATTAACTTGATATATTGGCTGTATTCACTTAAAAGTTTACACAGGAAAATATTTTACAGCTTTTGCTTCAAGTTTATGTAAAGAATTAAATATATTTTAACAAGCATCTACATAAGTGACATGATTATTTTATTCTAATCTCAAAACCTAATTATCGCCTTCTTATGGAGGACAAGGAACAGCTTTGGAGACAAATTAATGTATCCTATTAGTAGGACGGTTTGTCACTTGCTTAAATAATCATCGTCTTTGTTATAAGCTTCACTGAATGAAGAAAAGAAATGGGACCCCCCTCACACTATTACACATTAAAATTAACTTCCCACAGGTTTTTAAACAGTTTATTACACTTTCACTGTGCTGCATCATAAAGTAGAGATGACAGCACTAACTGCCGTTTCAAACATAAGAAGCAAATATATTTCATATCAGCTTTTAGAAATAAGCAGATTTTGGCCACTACCACAGATACATCAAATAGTTAATTATACACAAGCTAAAAAATATTCTTATAATAACAAGAAATCAGGTGCACTAGCAAAGAGTGTATGTAAAAGGGCCTGCATTATTAAAAGCTAATTGGTATTATTAAGTAATTACCGAAAATGAACAATTGCCAACAATTTCTGTACATTAAAAAGTTTGTACGTGTTAAAAAATTATTTCCTCATTTGCTTATCTAAATGGGAAATACAAGAAAATTATATTAATAAATGTATCTAAAATATATGATTTGTTAAAATGCATTTAAACAAAATATAGTATTGCTAGCATTTTTGAAAATTTTATAAAATAATATTTTTGTAAGATCATCAAATACTTCTAAAACCAAAGTGGCATGTGGAAAAAAACCCTGTAAAATAATCTATGTGCTATATCGTATTAATGCTATTATTTCCAAATTTAATTACTTATGGATAAAATATAAGAATTTTTGAGTACATCCTCATTTCAACTACAAAATTATTTCATTTTGCATTTATTTAATTAGCAATGCTACAATTAAGAAAGAGCATCAACACTTTGACTTTTAGTTTGACTGAAGCAAAGTCCTTTCCACATCAGATTAAAACTGATCTTGTTCATCGAATGTGATCAAAAGATCCTTAATAAGTCTGCGAGACTAAGGGACACAGATGGCCTTTGACCTCCCATCACAGACTGCTAAGATTTTAGCATTTATAACACTCTCAAGTGTGCTGGCTGTCATTCAAATACAACTCAAATTACACCGCGTTAAGAGAGATGCATACTTCCACATGAGAAGCACTACTAGTGTAAATAATCTAAGACCTGGCAACACAACGCATAGCCAAACAATGACTTTGTCAACGTGTTACTAAGCAAAGATTCATCTGGCGTTTTCTAAATCTCTGGAAAAGCTGCAGGGCTGAGTGCATGTAGACTAACGCCCTCTGCTGGCAAAATTCTTCAACTTCTTTAAAGTACTCAAGCTTTGCTTACAAGAAGGAGGCTCTAAAGCTTCTTTCTTTCTGGAATTAGGAATCCATGAAAACCGTTTTAAGAATTTTAATTTTAAACTGCATTCTAACAAATAAATATTTCTTTGAGGATCACAATGAAATTATATTCTTAAATTTTTATCCTAAAAATTAAAGGAATAATTTAATAAATTATTATGACTAAAAGTGCTTCTTATAAAATAGTAAAAATTTAAAAATAAATAAAATAATTTAAATAAGTTATTAAATAAATGCCAAGTAAATACCTTTGATAAAGGTATTAATAATAATAAAATATGCCTGGTAATTTTTCTCATAGTATATGAAATATAATTTGCCAATAATTTTATGTCAATCTTTTCAAAAATCTTAACTATATTTTTTATAACAAGCATAGTTCAACATAACCCAGGTAAATAACCCAGTTATCACCACTCTGATTGTTACTGATACTCCAGTTTGCAGACGATGGTGCAAAAATGGCTCCCTTACTGGACGGCTCTTTTATTATTCAGCTCCATCAATGACATCTCACCTAATTCCAGGCCAGTAAAATCTATTGTCTATAGAATTGACCAGGATATGGCACCAATACGTCACATTTAACAGGCACAGAATTGAGTTCATAATCTTCATCCCACATACCACTTCTTCTACATCCACCCTTGGTGGGTGTTGCCAATATTTTGTCTTCATTCACATATTTTTATTCATCCTTTCCTTCCCTTCCACATTCGCATCCATAATAATTACTAAACTTGGTAACGGTAACCACTTTTCTCTTCTACAAATCCGTTTCCTTAGTCTATGTCCTTAAAACCTATTGTTTTATATTATCTCAAGGATAAAGCCCAAGTTTCCAACAGGACGACTTATGTTCTTTGTGATCTGAGTATGATCTATAAATCCCCTTTCATCTTTTCATGTCTCACATTTCTTTATTCATTTTGTATTTCTGTTTATTTAATTATTTCATGGAACTATTTATAGTCACCACACACCTTGATATATTTTATGCCACTTTACCCTAACGTGTGGATATGGCTCCATAGTCACTTGAAAAACTTTAAGTCGTCTTGCAAAACCAGGCTCAGGCATCAGGTTTTCTATAGAGCCTGCTAGTCACCGCTACCCCATTACTGCTTAGAAAGTATTTTCTCCTTTGTGTCCACTATGAATGATGCTTCAATTATTGCATTCATCTTACAGTATTATACGTATTCATTTGCGTGTATCTTTCCCTTACTAAGCTATAAACTCTAAGTGACTGGAATGGTGTCAAACTCAGCTCTTACCCCGAGCAAAAAAAATGCATTTTCTGGCAAATAGTAGCCTTGAATCAAATGACTATTTATCTAGACAGAATGGTTAATAACTAGTTAAATATGTAAACTAGGGCAAGTTACTTATACTTCTAACTCTGTTTTCTAATATGTAAAGTGAAAATAATAGTAGCAAACATCTCCTAGGGTTGTGTGTGGATTAAATAAAAATAATCTTGGAAAACTATTCCAGTAGAGTATCTGAAACACAGCCCAGGCTTTAAGAAAGTAAACAAAATCATGTATTGACAAACATTGTGCTTACAGCTGCTGCTGTGTTGGCCACCTCGGAAATTTACTGGAACTCCAAAAACTCCCTTGCTCTCCTCCAGGAAATGGCCATGATGTGTCTATGCCATCACCAAAGACATTCAGATTGTCTACCAGGAAATCCACTGGATTACCACTGCCATCCTATCTACACCATGAAAAGATACCTCAAGCCCAAAGTTGAGAAATGTTCTCTACTTGCTGCCCTCTGGATACAGAGGCTTTGTTGAACCTTTAAATTATCATTAATATATTTTTTTAATCTTCATAGGAATCCCCTGCATTAAATGTCTGATGTTTCACACCATTAAGCAAGTTTCAACTAATGGTTTATCTGGTCCTTAAGGAATAAAATGACTAAATGAGAAATGGACTTATATTTTTAAAAAGAAAAGAGAATGCATCCACTTTGCCTATACAAGGAAAGAGACGGAAAAAGATCCTTCTACACCAAACTTTAGACAGGCTCCTATGAGCCCTTTTTTGGACTAGACCTCCCTTTTGAACTATGTCCTAGGCCTGCATAGCCCCATTTTAGCAAAAATCCTGCTATGCTAATTCATTCTGCAATAATCACCTCAACTTCAGTATTTCGTGAAATTCATCCACCTATCATTGAGGTCTAAGTCTTCCATGTAGCAAGAAACCCCCTATGTTCAAGGTCTCTTCTTAGTAACTGTCCATCACTCTCCACAAAAAAAAAAAAAAAAAAAAATATATATATATATATATATATATATATAGGTGATGAATCTTATTATGGTATGTTGGGATAACAACAGACAACTATAGGTTTACAACTCTGTTTGCTAGGCTATAAGAATTCATGATGAAAATAAGATGGGTACTAATGATTGTGGCATTATTTTAAGTTTTCATAGTAACCCAAGCCTTTTATTTCTGAAACAATTTTCTAATAAAACCCGATAAGATTAATAGATGTAGAAAGTTTTTTTAATCAAAATTTGCATCCTTTCTTTTATGTCATATAATAGTTTGAATTAGTTTAGATATATTTGAATATAATTTAGATCATTAGGTGAATATAAAACAGACTAAAGTATCTAGTTTGAAATTTTAAAAAGCCAAATAAAATTAAAGCAATTGAATATGACATACATGGTATTCATAAATTCAAAAATGACATGAATTGAAGTACATGAAAATTTCTGATACCTTAGAAGGTATTGCTGAAATTCCAAAAGATGTTCGTGGTTTAAATAGGCCTTAAAAGTTAAAATGAATTAAATTAGAAAAAGTAATGATAGTAAGAGGAAAAGAAATAAGTAAAGAAAAAAGAAAAGAATACATGTAAAAAGTGGCTGTGTCTATGTGTTAAAAATAAAACAAAACCAATTATGCCATGATAGTGACTAATAAACTTATCAGGAAATAAGAAGAGTGCACAGTGGCATGTGCCCTGCATCGAGATAAGTGAACATGTAAGATTTATATTTGTAAAGCAGATAAATGTGGGGCCAACTGTTTGCACTACAAATGGGTTTTATTACATCAAGATTTCTCATTGTACCTGTAAGTATTTTTATTAAATCATTAAAAAGTTCCAATAGAAGACATGGGACACAGAAATTTAGATTTAAGTGACCTCCTTAAGGCTGAGAAAATGAATGAGGAAACCCCAAATCCTTCGGAAGCCCAATTTATTTTTATCAATAAAATATATGAAAATTTTGGCAGAGAGATTATTGGACCCTATTATCCACTTTTCTTCCTTTCTGTGTGCCCTAGAACCGCCCAGACATGAGGTGGGCCCATGACCCCCGAGCAGGAGGCCACGTTTTCCTGAGCTCTTGCGTGTATGGGTGGCTGTACCACTAAGTGACTATGTGAGCACCTTCATATTATAGAATTGTAATAATGATGGGAGAGCTCTCTGGGGTCTCTTTCATGAAAGCATTAATCCTGTTCATCAGGGCTCCACTCTGATGTCCTAATTACCTCCCAAAGGCCCCTCTTCCTAACACCATCAACAACGCAGATTAGTATTTTGACACATGAACTTTGAGCAGATGCACATATTTAGTTCATTACAGTTGTGAAGGAAATAAAGTAAATCATATGTAGTTGAAAAAAAGCAATATCAAGAGAGTTTTTGTTTGTTTGCTTTAGTATGAAGAGAAAAAGTAGGCAGAGCTTCTTGGGAATGAGCCTGCAGTGATAGGATACGAAAGATGTAAGAAAGAGGAAATATACTCCAAGGTCCTGGAGAAAGCAGGTGATAGTAGTATGGAAGAGATATGGGTCACAAAGTGAAAGGATTGGCCCTAGATTAATGGATTAATAACTTTTCCCTTGTGTCAGAAAGGATGAAGGAAATATTAATATGAATATGGATATAAATAGGTTGTTTGTTATTTGGGAGTTGAATTAATCACTTTCTGATGGTGTCCATATTTTCTTATCCGTATATAAATCAAGGTAATCTCTAGAGCAAAGAGGGGTTGAAGGATTGAAAAGAATGAGAAAAGTTGGATTTAGGTTTTGTGGAGATGGAGAGAAGTAATCGAATAAGGAAATATATGTAGGATTACTATGCAGTGAATCACCAGTTTTATGATTGTGAATTTTAGTTGGTGATAATCTGTCTTGTGATTTTTCTGCAGTAAAGTTCAACATCCTGGTGAGTTATGGGGAAGACACTCAACTGAGTAAATACAGAGCTAAGCTTTCACCAGTGGAAAACATCAAAAGATTAAGGAATTTTCATCTCTTTGCAACAGTGGTTGGAATAATTGACAGTATTAGGTATTAACTAGTGGGGGCCACATTCAGCCTAGAATCTGAAAGGTAGTATTCAGATTTGTGTAAAAAACACAGGCTAAAAAAAATGTCAAAAAGAAATAAAAAGTGTTGTAATATAAGTAGGGAATCAAGTTCAGTAACTGATGAATACATTTGCTCATTAGTGTGTGTAGTAGACACAGCGGCATTTACTTCCCAATCCTCAGTCACCTTCTGCCTTCATCTGGATATCCATGTGGTTTTCAGGGTAAGTGATTCCCATTTTCTGGGAAAGTGATTGGTGCCGTGGCACACATGTAAAAGATGCAGAGCCAATAGGAATAAAAATCAGAATTCCCTTTTTTTCTTATTCTCTTAACATTGTGGGCTGGTAAGTCCCAGAATTATTTTATCACCACAATCTAAGTTGGACTAAGGACAGATCTAACCTATGAAGAAGGTCAAGGACAATGGAATAAAAGAAAAATGAAATTAAGATCTGATGATTTTATTTATCTCTTGATCAACTTGACCTAAAATCTGATCTATCATTTTTAAATATTTTTAAAATTTATTTTTATTTTTTGTAGAGATGGGGTCTCACTATGTTGCCCAGGCTGGTCTTGAACTCCTGGCCTTAAATAACCCTCCTGCCTCAGCCTCCTAAACCACTGGGATTGCAGGTGTGAGCCATTGTACCCAGCCCTGACTTATCACTTGTATGAACCCAAAATTTCCCTCATTTTTTAAGCCAAATTTAAAACAAATTCTTAACTGATTTGTTTTTCTCAGCAAGGGATTTTCTTTCCTTTCCTTTTTAAGTCACACCCTCTTACCCCCAATAAGGATACACTTTGTGATATATTAAAGGCATAACTAAATCTTTGTTGCCATACCATTTAATACACTCTTCACTGGGGGATGTGAGAACTTCGTGGGTTCAGGCAACTGAGAGTAACACTACATCAGAGTTGCTGAGCATAGGTGTTGCAGGTGCTCAGGTCTGTTCTTACAATTCATTTTCCTGGCCATTCACTAAGAACAGGAATCTACAAGTATGGCCCTGAGGATGAATTCAGACTCTCAAAAAACAATCACAGAAGCAAGATGAGGAAAGCTCGGGAGAGAGTTGGAGTGTCCTGGGAATTGGTATAGAATGAATCAGAGAAACTCCAGATGGTGGCAGTTGTAGGCAGTGAGTGATAAGCTCATGAATCATAACTGCTAATAATTTTGAGCACTTTATATTTGCCGGTCACTGTCAAAATGTTCTTCATCCATTGTTATTTTATCTTTGCAACAAACCCCGAGGTCAGAACTATTAGACAATGATTAGAAAACTCAGGCACAAAGAGGAGCAATTTTCCCAAAGTCACATAGCTAGGAAGTGGAAGAGCCACTATTTGAAGCCAGGGAGTCCTAAGCAGCACATTATCTGGGGGAGAGAAGAGGTGAATTGAGGAGATCCAGGCATGACCTCCCACCAAGATTTCCTGGTTGTTAGTGCTATCTTTAAGTCTTCATGGAAAAGTATGGCCCACAGGCACATTTGCTCACATATGATATATAGCTAGAGCATCACTCCTAGCTGTTAGTGTGCACAACAAATATTGAGACTTTCTGTGACGCATCATCCATGGGATTTGCATGAGTTGGAAGCACATATTTGCATGTGCATACAAGCTGGCCTAAGGAGAGAAATCAGCCATCAACTGGGAGAAGATAATGAATAAATGTACAAAGTGAAAACAGGCTCCCTGGGACAGATCTTTTCCATATATCTCTTCTTTCAATCTTACGGGTTTAGAGAGCTGAAGTTTCATTTCCAAAGAAATATTTCTAAGAAATAGGGAATTATTATTTAAATCCTAAGCATTTCAGCTCCATATGTACTTTAAGGACCATAAACATAAAGAAGATTTAAAAAGGTAGGAGTTGGTTAGGTGGATTCTGGACAGGAATGAGGAAATCAAACTGGTCTTAACTTTCAGTAAGTCAATTGAAAAATATTACCAAGCTCTGACCTACCCTGGATACAGTAGTTATCAACGCTGCTTGAGGCCTTATGTTAAATAGTGACATTCATAAGGATGGTGTTTATATACAGAAACTGGATGAATTCAGCTTGATATCTTGTTGCTGTAGTCACTATCTCTTACTTTGATGAGTCAAGCTATAGAAGTTCCTGTCCAGAGAATGAAATAAAGTTGTGTTTTTCAAAGTACAGTTGTTGGACTATGTCCAACAGAATTCTAATTATCTTTGAATTCATATATATCAATATTGTATTAATTTAATATTTTATTATTTATCCATTTTAAATTTTTATTATATAAATACTTATAATTGTTAGTTATG
>RJWJ010046851.1:0-11197 GCA_004363605.1 Indri indri
CTGGAGACCACCTGTGGGCAGGTGTGGATGCACGGCAGCTCAGGTGCACAGCTGGGGGTGCAAAGGAAGAGGACTCAGCTTTCCCTACTTGCAACAGCCAAGGGTGGGGACAAACAGCTACAGCCAGGTGCAGAGATGTGCTCATCCATGTTTCTGTCAACGGCAGGTGCATACGCTATGGTGGTCACATAACACTGTAGTACCATATATTTACTGTACCGTTTCTGCATTTAGATATGTTTAGATACACAAATGCTCAGCACTCTGTTACAGTTACCTAGCGTTCAGTGCAGTGACATGCTGTGCAGGGTTGTAGCCTAGGAGCAATGGGCTACACCATACAGCCTAGGTGTGCAGCAGGCTCTGCCTTCTAGGTTTCTGTAAGTGCGCTCTACGATGTTCACACAACAAAATCAGGTAAGGATGCATTTCTCAGGACATATCCCCATCTTGCCCATCTTTAAGTGATGCATGACCGTATTTCCAATGACTGTTATTAGAATGCGGACAGATACAACTCATTGCAGGGGGGCAACTTGGCAATATTATCTCACATCTTATGGTACATTCCCCTTGACCCAGCAAAACCACGTTGGTAGAAATTTATCTTTCAGAAATCGCAAGAGGAGAAATCAAAGATCTGCGCTGTACCTGTGGGCATAAACATATGGTAAACATTCACTGAGGTACCATTAGTAATGTTCATTACAGGAGACTAGTAAATGATAGTACCCGCATTTGAAAAAAGAGGTAGATTTACACTTATTGGCATCGAAAAGTGCCAAAGATATTATTAAGTATTTATAGCAAGCTGCCAAAAAAAAAAAAAATCTGTGTGATCCCATGTTTGTAAAATGATGTGTACATAAGTGGGTGTGCGTGAGCAGGGCATCGCTCTCTCCTTCTTTTATTGCTGTACTGTAATGCCTGCAATGATCATGAACCGATCGGGTGATCAGGGACGAAATGCCAGGGTGACATGAACAGGGCAGGGTGGCAGCGTGGCAGATGGATTGAGGGA
The DNA here is from genome assembly GCA_004363605.1 of Indri indri. Lineage (NCBI taxonomy): Eukaryota > Metazoa > Chordata > Mammalia > Primates > Indriidae > Indri > Indri indri. Next base: position 1,022 of record RJWJ010046851.1, read on the forward strand.
TGCAGACGCCATGACACCAGGGCTCGAGTGGTGCAGTTCACAGGCTGCAGCTGGAACCGATGCGTCCTGGCTACACAGGAAGAGCTGAACAGCTCTGATTCTGCAGACTGTGGGAATGACTGCTGTTTCTGCAGCCTTCCTGTGGGTTCAAAGGCTTATAGGCTGCTCTGTCCAAGGCTCAAATGGGAGCATGTGCAGTCAGCCCTGCCTGGGGTAGCTCCAAATGGAGGGACAGAAAGCACTTAGTGTTATTATTTTTTTGCATGCTAAATTACGTTTATGAATTTTGGCTCTTTATGCCTAACTCATCATAGTTGCAAACTGTAGTATTTTGTGTTATTACGTCTGGCACTTTTGAAGGGAGCTCGTATTAGCCATAATTAGCTATAAAAACTCATTTACGTTTAAATTTCATGCCATATTGATTGGCATTCACAGAGACGGGATCAGTGATGGTGATTGCTGAAGTTCCCAGGGGACCTTCTGCCTTCTGGTCAAATAGATTTTCCAATGAGGAACTTGACATTTTGGGGTCCTGAACGAGAAATCAAGCAATGACCGTGTCGTAAGTTTACAAAGGGATGGCCAGGCGGGAGGCCAGAGTTTGTTTCAAAGGTAGGAAGACACGACTAACTCCATCTTCCCAGGTTCTGCTGGTGAGTTCACGGCTCTGGGATGTTCTTGGCTGGCCCAGTGAAAACTGATACACAAGGGATAAGATGTTGTGTTGGAAAGTGAGGGGGTCACTTCTTGGGTTGGAACCAGATCCAGAAGAAGCCTGGTGAGTATTTGGTTGTGGGAGTTTCTGAGTCCATTTCTCAGCTCTGGGAGGCCCAGTAGTTTTAAACCCTGAACAGGTTCTCCTCTTCCTGCTTCAAGTAAGGGCAACCAATGAGGTGGAGTGGAATGAGGACAGGCCCGGAAGGAGACTGGCACAGTGACATTCCGTGCCACATGGGGCACTCAGTCCTTTTCATGCTCCGTCTCACTGAATTCTCCCAATGCACCTATGTCCTGGGGACTCACATCATCCTCACTCTATAGATGAGAAAACAGAGGCCCAGAGAAGTTACAAAACTGATGCAAAACTACACAGCTAGACCACAGGGTGGCCAGAATCAGAACTCGGGTACTTGGACATCAGAGCCTGTTCTGCTTTGGGACCTTGGGCCCATGACTGACCTCTGTGGGTTCCCATCTCCGCAGTTGAAAGACGAATAATGAGGACGCCTATCTCATGGGGAGCTGAAGTCTGGAGGGCAGCATGGCTGTCAGTAATAAGCCCATCATTCCCCCAGGAGGCCATCTCCAGGGCAGGCCAGCTGTCACTGCTGGAGCGGGGTACAGACAGAGCACGGCAACGCGCAGGCTCTTGTCCGAGTTACAGTCCTGTCCCTTTCATGCCAACCGGCTGTGAGGACTTGTAAGAAGTTTTACCCATTCTGGCTTTCTATTAGCTTTTGATAGGGAAGCACTGATTCACAACTCAATGGAGGAAAGGCATGCATTAATAAATCACGGTTCCCCTGACGGGGGATTGATTTTAGTGGTGTTTTCAGGAGTTGTGCAGAATTTCCATTCAGGCTGTGCATCAGTCATCTGTGGCCGACATGCCTCTATGGTTCTTTAATTGAGTATTACATATAGATTGTTTTTGAATTATGAACTGCTGTACGGAGATGACAAGCATCCTTTTAAATTACTGCTAGGAGATTTCCCAGCAAAGACAGCCACTGCATCAACAGAGGACGACTTCCTTGGCATCGGCTTCGTATTTATTTCTCCACGGTATCAAGTCATAAAGATGCTATAAAAGTTATTTTTAAGCTGTCTTGATTCAAATGCACTTCAAATCAATCAGAGGATTGGGATACAGTCGCCATATACTTTAATATTCGAATATTGTAAACTTGCTTCAAATCAATCCAGAAATCGGGATGTGCAACCCAGTACAATTCTGATATTGTGATATTTAGAACTGACTTCCTTAATGCCTTGGTGTTACTGACGTAGGCCTGGAAAGGGCGAACAAATTCTATTTGGACAGGATTTATTTATTTTTTTTCTTCCCCATACAGGGTATCACTCTGTCACCCAGGCTGGAATGTAGCAATGTAACCTCAAACTCCTGGGCTCAGGTGAACCTCCTGCCTCAGCCTCCTGAGTAGGTAGCATTACAGGTGTGCATCACCACACCCTGCTAATTTTTTAATTGTTTGTAGAGACCAGGTCTTGCTATGTTGCCCAGGCTGGTCTTGAACTCCTGGCCACAAGTGATCCCCTCACTTTGGCCTCCCAAAGGGCTAAGATGACAGGCGTGAGCCACCCTGCCCAGCCAGCATTTACTTTTATCCTGTGTGAGGATACATTTATGAAAATGCTATGCATCTTCACATTGCCAGCTGCAACACTGAAAATTGTGCTATAAATCATCACTCACACTCAATTTATTCTGCCTCGGTGGTAGGGAAAAAGTGTGACTCATTAAAAAAAAGAGAGAGAAAAGGAAAGTTAAAAAAAGAAGAAAGGGTGGGTATGATGCACAGAAAGCAGGTATAAACAATCCCTCCTGCAGGTAAAGACTTTCCTCAGCAGGCAGCTCAGGCGTAGGCCGAGTCAGAAATCCTGGCCAGTGGCGGCCACGAGGCAGAGGACAGATGTTTCTTAAGTGGGTCTGGAAGATGCAGGCTGCAAACAGGAAGTCATGGTTAAGCCCCACCTGACTCATTCGGGAAGAGGTTCTGTGCTGGTAAATTAGGGCTTTTGAGTTGCCAATTTGGGAACTCTAGATTCCAGTATGTGCATTTTCATAGAATTTCACTGGTATGTATCCTTCCCAGTGCCCAAATGCCTGTGGCCCAGGACTGCTGGGGGACGTGGAGGAAGAGACCTGCTCCATGCTCCCTGGGTAAGGCAGGGGGCTGTTTCTTCAAACATTTGCTGAGCTCCCTCCTGGGGCCAGGTGTTGCTGGAATGCAGTGGGACCAGCCCTAGCAAGCAAGAGCTCAAGGTCTACAGCCAGGTAGTAATGGAAAGAGCCATTAGAAACAAAATCTCCTGTGAGCTTCACTTTATGCATGTATCATCTCACTTAAACCTCACAAAGACCCCCCCATGAGGAAGAGATTATCCCCCTTTACAGATGGAGGAATGAGGCGCAGAGAGGTTAAGTGACTTGTCTGGGATCACAAAGCTAGGACATGTACCTGGACCAGGCCGACTCAGAAGCACATGCTCTGTCCACCCTCTTAGAGGTGCAAAGAGCCAAAGGTCATGGTGCTGCAGGCCCTGCAAGAAGGCTTCCTGGAGGGGGTGGCTTTGACCTAAATATACCCTTGACTCTCCTAGTTCTCTGCTCATGTTTGACCTGGGGCCTGAAGGAGGATTATATTATGGTAGTAGTAGTGATAGTAATAATAATAATAATATTTATGGAGTGTTCACTATCTGCCTACACATTGTTCTAGGCACTTTACACATTTTAAACTCATTTAATCCCCACAATTTCCTTATGAAGGAGGCACAGTTATCATCTGTGATTTGATTATCCAAGATTTAGAGACATTCATAGTTTGCCTAACTCAGCCTCTAAGTGGCAAGGCGGGGATCTGAACCCAGGGGTCTGTCCCCAGAGTCAGCGCTCGTTACCAAAACACCTGCCAAGTGGAGGTAAAACACATAAGGCGTGGGGAATATCACTGGCAAAGAAGGGAAGTCAGGGTGTGTCTAGGAAGCAGCAGCCGCCAAATACAAACAAAGGCTCCTGCAAACTGGCCACCTGCCGGGCACGGGAATCTCAGCTACTCAACTCTGCCACAGAAAGTATGTGAGCTTGCGGGTGCGGCTGCGATTCAATAAAACTTTATTTATAACCACAGGCGGGAGGCCGCACCCAGTCATGAAGAAAATCGTACCACTGAAAGAAATGCATTTGGGCAAAGTCCAGCTAAGATTTCCTGAATCTTCAAAAAATTGGAAGTTTCCATGTTTCTCCAAAATAAAGGAAACAACAAGGGAAAGAGTAATTTGTAGTTTCATTTATAAAACCATGAATGTGATTTTAAGCAAGGTAGACAAGTGTTATTTACCCAAAAAAGAACACTGCTTTAATGAACACAAAACAGATCAATTATTCTACAAGCAAGAGCATTCCATCTAAAAAAGTAATTCAGATCTACTTCAGCTGTTTTGGCTATTATAGGTGCTTTGCATATAAATTTTAGAATCAGCTTGTTGATTTCTAAAAAAAATAAAACTGTTGTAATTTTGATTGGGATTTCGTTGAATCTATAGTATTTTATGCTTCATGGTGCTATGATAAATTGAATTATTTTTACAGTTTCACCTAATTGTTTGCTGAGACTATATAAGAATTTTGTCTATTAATCTTATATCCTGAGACCCTGCTAAATTCTTTGATTAGTTCTACTGATTATTTTGTAGATCCCTGGGATTTTCTAAGTTAAAAAAATCACATTATCTACAAATAAGTACAGTTTTACTTCTTATCTTTATGCCTCTTATTTCTTTCTCTTGCCTCTGCAATGATTAGGGTCTCCTATACAACGTGAAAAAGGAGTGGTGAAAATAGGCATCCTTTCCTTTTTTGGGAAAAATTCAGTCTTCATATTACTATGTTTTGGACTTTTGATATGACTGTCAAATTATTCTTCAGAAAAACTTAACCAATTTAAATTCCCACCAAGGGTTTGAGAGTTTAATCACTGACAGTTCATTCCTTGGGGACCTCACAAGAGCCTTGCAAAGATTAGAAGGTAGACTATCTGGGAGGACCTAAAATAAGTTTCTATGTATCCAGAATTTCTGAGTAACTGCTATCCTCCCTGTTCTTTTATCATGCTGGATAACCCCTTTCATCTTCCTGAGAACAAAGCCCGTCCACAGGACTTATGATGGCAGACGTGTCCCTTCCAGGCCCTGTTTACAGGATGTTGAAGTTTGGGAAGAAACGGCGGAGTGATTGCTAAAGGATACAGGGTCTCTTTATGGAGTAATGAAATAAAACTGTTCTCAGATGGATGGTTGGTAATGGATGTACAACATATACTAAAAACCATCGAATGGTACACTTAAGATAGGAGGATTGTATGGTATGTGAATTACATCTCAATAAAACCGTAACGAAAAAGAAAGAAAAAGGGTAAGTGAATAACAACAATAATAGCAACAGCAATAATTTACTGAAGACCTACTATGGGCCAGGCACTGTGAACAAGCCTCTTTGTGTGTATTACTTTAAATTCTTCAACATTCCTAAAATATATTATCTTGCATGGGAGTGGGGGAGTCAGCCCCCTTGCCTCAGGGTGGGGCCGACTCCATGGCGCAGCCAGTGCTCTGGGGCTCTGGCGGCTCAGGCTGACGTCAGAGGACAGCCCCGTCCATGCCTGGCCATGTCCCCTTCCCAGTCCTGCCTCCTCACTCCCCTGCTCCCAGGAGCCAACTCCGATCCCTGTCTCAGGCTTTGCTTCTAAGAACCCCGACAGTTACTCCAGCTGGACCTCATGACCTCATTATTCTGTTTGTGAGATGTCAGAACAGTCCAGTAGGAGTTAAGCAAAAAGCCCAAGAGCTCACTAGCCAGGCGGCTTTTCCCATAGCCCCACCCACTTTAAAAACAAAGACCTTTTATGAGGGCTGCAACTTGCTCTTTTCAGTGGCTTTACATTTTCTTCCATTATGTAGCATCACTGTTTTTGCTGCCTTTGAAAGCAAAGCATGTACACACACACTCTGCAGCTGCAAAACAGCGCGAGGGAAGTCTCTGTGAACTGATAACGAGTGATTTCTCAGGAAAATAGTTGCGTAAAGTGCAGAAAAGCATATACAGTAGGCTACCTTTTGTGTCACAACGAAGGGAAAATAAGAAACACACACACATAAGATGTAAGCAACTTACCCTCCAACAGATCAGAAAAATGTTATTAACATATGTATTTACAGTAGCTCTAGAAAATAAACAAATAATAAAGCCACTGGGGTAAAATGTTAATGGCTGATAAATTTGGGTAAAGGGAATATAGATATTGTTTTTATTATTCTTAGTCTTGCAACTTTTTTGAAAGCCTGAAAATACTTCTGAATAAAGTTTTTTAAAAAAAGCAATATATGCTTGCTAAAAATAAAATCAAAGACTGTAAAACTATAGACCATCAAACAAAAAAGCAGGGGGAGGAAAATCTCTTGAAACCCCTCTTCCTATTTTCCTATTTTTGGAGTTTAGTGTGTATTTTCCAGATAATTAAGTAACTATGCTAATATATTAGATACAAATATATAGAAATATATACACATACATATAATTTCAATGAGATATGCCACATATGGATTTGCAACTTGCTTTTATTCACTCAATAACATATCCTTTACTTGTTCCATCCAGGATAATAGCCCTATCTCAGAACTAGTCTCTGAAATCCTGAAAACTGTGTTTCTGGTGTTGGGGGCTCAGAAAATGATACCCCAATATATGTCACTTTGACATGCTGAGCTAAAGAAACAGCCTCAAGGTCTCTCTGACCTTCCCTCCCCAAACTCAGTGAAGGACTCTACAGAATTTCCTTATCTGACTAAGGAAACTTCTTCCCCAAAGAAATGCAATTGTCTTAAAACCTCCTCCCTAGAAATCCTGCAAATATCCAGGAAAGATTAACTACTGGAGAAGAGAAGAGACAAAGTCATCGCCATGCCCAGACAGACTTTTCTTCAATTCTTCCGAGGGCGGCTCCAAGAGATTACCTGGGCGACCCTGTCTCCTAGTAAGACAATCTTTGTTCACAGTGCAGTTCTGCCCCTTGCCTTCCCATAAATTGCCATTCCCACTCAGTTTCCCAAGACAATTATTTATAAGATAATGTCTGCCTCCCGGACTCATTCAATTTCCCTAAAAATCACTTACAACCCCTCAAAATTGTCTACATTTCCCCCATCTCCTTCTCCCCTCTGAAGAGGGCATATAAATTTCCACCATCTGGCCCTTCTTTGAGTCTGTTATTTTGTGTGGCTCCACAGTTAAGCATGTTAATACATTTGCATGCTTTTTTTCTCCTGTTAATCTGTTTATTGTCAGTTCATTCCAGCAGCGAACCTTCAGAGGACAGAACAAAAGCTTTCCTTCTTGCTTTACACTGGTATGTGAAATCCAGGCTGTCAGATGATCTTTCTATATTTGAACGATAAAAACTCTGAACTTGGTAAGAATGTTCCAAAGCCTTGAGTCCTCCAAGGACTGCTCATGCAGTAGCATAGTTTCCCGGAGAGTCTCCAGGACCCTGGGGCGGAGACTGCCTGGGGGGAATGAGTCTTTGTGCAGCCCCTCGGGCCTGGGTCTCTGGGGAGGAGGGAGGGACCCATCTGCTCCTGCTGGCCGCAGCATCCTTAGCAGAGGAGAAGCAGGTGTGGGTTAAGGAGCCCCCACACCAAGCAGCTCTGCCTCTGTAGACCTGGGTGGGGCGAGGGGGCATTATCTCCTTCTGAAGCGAAGCCCCACAAGGACGTCACTGAGATGGGACCAAGTGCTCCTGGGCTGGGCCCTGCTGGAAACCTGGGATCCTGCCTCTCCTCTCGTGGGTGCCACATAAACACCCACACATCTGGCCACCCTAGGCATCGGCTCAGATGTCTGGTCCATGCGACATAAAACATCTGGCCTGTCTTGGGATTCATAGTCTCCTCTTGGGATTCTCCCCTGACTCCTCTTTTTAATATTTTGCTTGGATAGGAAGCAAGGGCTCAGTTGTTGAAATGACCTTCACCAAGGCCAATGTATACTCTATAACTTGAAGAGATTGCTTTGCTTTAAGGATTTTTTGCCCCCAAACTTTCCTTCCCTATAAAATAGCCATGTGCTATGATTTGAATGCGTCCCTCAAAGCTCATGTGTTAGAAACTTAATTCCCAGTGAACAGCATTGAGAGGTGGGACCTTTCAGAGGTGATTAGGTCAGAGAGCTCTGCCCCACGACTGGATGAATGCCATTATTGGGAGGAGTGGGTCCTGATAAAAGGGTAAGTTTGGCCCAGCCCCTCCCCTCACCCTTTTGCTCGCATGCCGACTTGCCCTTCCACCTTGTCATGGAAGGCGCCGCAAGAAGGCCCTCGCCAGATGCAGGCCCCTCGACCTTGGATTTCCCAGCCTCCAGAGTGGGAAGAAATAAATCTCTGTTCTTTATAAATTATCCAGTCTCAGATATTCCATTATAGCAGCACAAAATGAACTAAGACACCAGGTAAATTATACTTTTCTTGCCTTGCCTAAATAATAATTGACAATAAATAGATTCTTCCCTTTTCAAGGTTCCCCATAGTTGAAACTGAGAGAAGTTGGGAGGGAATGGATGAAACACAATTCTTGACAGCAGAAAAGTGGCCTAGAGAACACCAAGGGCCCTGCGTTTTCAGCTTCATCAGGCTGAAAGTTGTTCTGCTGCAAAAATTCCGAGGAAGTCTGGACAGAAGAGGTTTGGGGGTCACGGTCATCAGACCAACACCCAGAGGCAGCCGCGAGGGACCCACATTCCCGTTCATAGCATGACGTTTCCCACTTCCACCCACCGCATCCTCATCCCACTTACAATCAGAAAGGACACGGACCTTCCCGCCCCTTGGAGCCCACGAGCTCTCCTGCTCCAGGGCAAAGAGTGGTGTTGGGAAATAATTACTCTCCAGGGCCCCGAGGTGCCTGGCTGCCCTGCTGTGTCCACAGCCCTGGGAGTGTGGTTACAGCATAGCATCACTGCCCCGCCCTAGACTCAAGGATTAATTATGCTCCTGCCACCTCCAGACTCCCTGCCCCTTATTCCTGTTCTACATGGGAGGCCATCCATGCTCAACTTTTAATTTTTCCCCCTCTCTGATGACTTGCAAGTTCAAAACCTGCAGAATAGGCAAGAGGAAGGTTGTATTTTATTAATACTGATATGTGGTTGCCAGAAAAGCAGTGGCAGCTTGGGGTGGGAGCCAGGTGTTAGGAGACACAGGCTTGAACCTCGGTTCTGCTGCAGCTGAGCTGTGTGGCTGTGGCACAGACATCAACATCCCTGAGCCACAGTTTCCTCATTTGGAAGCCAAGACTAGTACCAACCCCCCTCAGTGTCACCAAGATCGAGTGAGAATCAGAGACACGCCCCGGGTTGCACAGCAGGAAGCTAACGTGTCCTGTACTCAGATGGTGCTCAATAATTACACTTTCCTCTCATCCTTCTCTGAGTATCTGATCAGGATCTTTTTTTTTTCATTTGCACAAATTATATCTTTCTCACTATTCATAATTTCCTCTTTATTTTTAAAAGAAGATGGCAGGCTTGCGTATGAGATGGAGCGTGGGGCACACGTGAAGGTTTCAGTCCAGAATGGACAATTTTCTAGATTTCCATGTCCTATCTTAAACACAGCTGTCAGGACAAGAGGCTCATTAAAAAAGATTGTTTTGACTGACAGAATGCTCATGTATCAAATTGGAAATCCATCCAAAAATACTTGAGGGAGGTAGACAGAGGTGGTGCGAGCCGAGGAAGGGAAATGTTTTGCAGAATGTGGAAGACAAGATTTGCTAGGAAGAAAGCACCTGCCTTTGACTCGAGCCAGGAGGGCTGAGAGGGGAGAGAGGTGGCCATCAAGACGTGAGGGCCTTGGGTAAGTCGGTTTCCGTTTTAATACCCGGGGCAAGAAAAGCTCTAATCAGGTGATGATCCCTTAAAGAACACGCATTAGCTGAGTTTGCACGCTTTTCTTTACCTCTGGACTCCAACGTGCCCCTGCCTCCTGTTCCGGCTCAGTGTCCTCAAGCAGGTCCTCTGCTTCCACCAGTCCTGGAGATGGTGGCCTTCCCGGGGCTCTGTCCATAACCTGACTTTCTCTTCTCCTCTTCCCTCTCACTGTGACTGTACCATTGTTACCTCAGCCATCCCTACCTGCCGAAGATTCCAAATCATTTCCCAGCCCAGAGTTGGTTCTTTGGCTTCCTGATGTCCCTGCAAGCTCTGCAAACTCCGCTCATTCCCTTCACCCCCGTGCCTGCCGCTCCTCTTTTGGGTTTACCTGGACCATCACGCAGTCGTCCAACCCAGGGATGCAGGAGTCACCTGAGACCCCCCACCAACCCTGGTCCACGCGTCCTGTGCTGTTGGTCTGTCTGCACCCGCTCCCGCCTCGCTCC
>RJWJ010046852.1:0-11196 GCA_004363605.1 Indri indri
CCAGGAGTCCCATCTTTTGGATCTCCATGGAGGCATCTTGCAGCATTTCTAACTAGGTTTGAGGGGAAGACAAAACCATCAATCCACCCGCCATCACTGATGAGTCTTTCAAGAAATTATTTCATTTCCAACCTTTAGCCCTTCCAAATTCAAACTTTTTATAAGATTGGTGAAACTATTTTTGAGCCACTTCTTTCTTTTCAAGTCCTGCTTGTATGATCTAGTGCCTACCTTTGGATTTGGATACTTTCTTAGAGCTTTGCCTAAACTTGAGTCACATTAAATAGCCCATTGATGTGAATCTCTTCCACGCAAAGCAGTTTCGCTGAAAAATCATGGCATTTTCCCTTCTAAAAAATATATTTTGCAGTTAAATCAACCTATAGTTGTCTTTGTATATTATGGGAATAATTAAGTCATTATTTTTACCCTGCTTGTACACATTTAATGTTTAGTTTAATTTTCAATCAACTACTCTGTTTGCCACCTGCATGCTGAATAGGATTACATAGCTCTGAAAAAAATAAATGAAGTAACCAGTTGTAGAATGTGAGGAAATTTCCCAGAGGAACAGTTCCCATGAAATAGATGCCTCTCAGCATGGAGGCACTCTGCCACTAACCCCAGGAGAATAAATCTTGAAAAGGTTCCTTTTGTTTTTCCCTGACTGGATGTAAGCTGAGAAGTTTGCTGAGACTTTAGTTTCAGGGATAAGCAAGTCCAAGGGGACTCCTGGTTACTGTATCAGAAAGAACGTCAATACATCTGGTTACAATAGCACAGTGGTTCCCAACCAGGCATGATTTTGCCCCCCTAGGGGACATTTGGCAATATCTGGAGACATTTTTGATTGTCACAACTGGGGGAGAGGGGGTGCTATTGCCAGCGAGTGGGGAGAGGCCAGGGATGTTGCCAAATATGCTACAATGCATAGGAAAGCCCCCGTCCCAATGAACAATTATCCAGTAAAACATCAATATTGTTGAGGTTGAGAAACTCCACTTTGCATGAGGAAGAATATTATAAATTATGAAGGAAGGGCAACAAATATTTAAAGAACTGCCATTTTTAAACCAAAACTTGTAACCACCTTCCTTTCCTATATTCATTCTTTCAGGAAAGAACATTATAGAGTGTGTGCTGATCTTCTGGTAAATAAGAAAGTAAATTCAAGGGAGTCTTGAGTTTTCCCCAACCAATCAGTTTTAAAGTAAAAGAATCCTAGCACGGTGATATTCGAAATGTTTGATTACATATTTTCCAAAAGAATTTTGAAAAATTGCATGTATCTTCACACATTTTTAAATTGATATCTACATTTTAAAATACCATTTGTTCAAAGAGTGGCAAATTATGCATTTTCCAGCAGTGAGGTATATTCTGCATGTACTTTAAATATAGATTTTTGTCAAAAGTTTACAGCTTCAGATTTAATTCATTTAACTTACGGAAAATGTCCACGAGATAAGCTAATTGGCAAAGCTAAGCCTCGTTGTCAAGGCAGGACTTCACATCAAATATAACCAATCAGAAAAATGTCTGATTTCAGTTTTTAATTTAAAAAAATGATAGTGTGTATCCCTGAGACAACTTCACACTTATTAATTCTTATTTAAACTAAATTTAAAAAGGAAAGGGAGGAAATCAGTTTACCACTAGAATATATGCTCTGAATGGGCAGGAATTTTTGTCTGCTGCTCACAGATGTATTCTCTGAATAGTAAGTACACAGTAGGTGCTTAATAAGTGGTTAATACTGCATGGAAGAGAAGAAGGCAGATGGTAGATGACAGAAAGATAGATAGACAGGTAGGTAGATAGACAGAGACATATAAATAAACACTGAGCTCCACCATGAGTGTGTAGCCAGGATAAAATGAAATGCCTTATCATCTCACTGAATCTACGCATTCCCAAATTATCCCTGGAAATCTTTACAACGTGGGCATCATATACTGAAATTTGAACTAGTTGATTTTGCCTTTTTAGTACAGCAAGAGATGAGCACTGTGCAAAGAAGGTAGAAAAGAGACAGGTACTCAATAAGGCAGTTTTGGAAAGAACAGTTAAGGAAATGAGTTGCTTTAAAGCTATCCATGCCCATTATCTTAGTTGGCTTTGTGTTACTATCACAGAATACCACTGACTGGGTAATTTATTAAGAACAGAAACTTATTTCTCAAAGTTCTGGAGGCTAGGAAGTCCAAAATGGAGGTGCCAGCAGGTTAGGGCCTGGTTTCTCCACTTCCAAGATGGCACCTTGGACTCTGCATCACATGTCTTCACATGGCAGAAGAGTAGAAGAGAGAGAACATACTCCTACAAGCCCTTTTTATAGTGGCATTCATCTATGCATAAAGGTGGAGCCCTCATGACCTAAACACCTCTCATTAGGCCCCACATCCCAACACTGTTGCACTGGGGATTAAGTTTTTAACATATTAATTTTGTGGGATACATGCAAACTATACTACCATTGTAACACCTGGATGATCTTTTTGTGCCTCTAATTTGAAGACCAGTCCACTAAAGATTGGGGAACATATTAATGAGGAAAGCAAAGCAGGCGAATGGGCCTGAAGAGCAAAATTGGGGGTTTGAATTCAAGACTGGGCCATATCAGTGATCTGATGATGAAATAATCTAGTTATAAAGACCCAAGGAGGACATGCCTATAGAGCAGGGAGCCTAATACAATTGTGCAGAGCAGATGGAGTAAGGTACATGTTTGGAAAGGCAGCCTCATTCACACAATTTTTTGACCCTTTCTTGTCTACATTAAGGATGGGTCTTGCCCTGGAACACTTCCTTACTGAGAGATAAAGAATCTTCACAACCTGTCCCGGACTTATGCCTTGTATGGAAATATCTTTCCCTGTTTCAGACTCAGTGTGTACTCCTTTGTCCTGCTCAAATGTGTACATCAGATGGCACCTGGCCAACCCCATCACTATATCTGTCCCCTTTGGGGAGGGGTGGTCTTTCTGCTGCAGCACAAGCAGGATGTGCTTATCCAACCGCCTGGCATCAGCTGCTGGGAGGGACCCATCGGCCATGGGGGACCGATGCCTACTTGTGAAGGCATCTTACTCGGTCTCTTCTCCACGTGAGTACAACATTTTTCCATTCAGTACTTGGCCGTGTTTTCCTTGGTGACTCTGATACAAAGATGCAGTGGGCACAAATGCTCAGACTTCTACTCCTGATAACAGGCAACAGACGGGACTTGCTCCGCAGTCCTGAAAGTGGCCCTCTGTATTGTTTTACATGTTTTAGTTTTCCTCAGAGAAGTTGTCTTTCCGTGGCATTCTATTAAGTATTCATTTGCTTCTCTCTTCTCCCCCACTGAACAATGTGAAGGTGGACATTTTGACAGTTTTTTTCATAGCTCTATTCCTATGCTTGGGATGGTGTCAAGCACATAGACGGTGCTCAATCAGTATTTATTCAATCATGTTATTGAACATGCCACTTTGGAAATAGATGTAGAGCAGGCTTAAAGAAGCAAAATGGGCCTTTGTCTGGCTCAGGTGTGCCTAAGGCTTGTAAAAACATCCTGGAGTTTTGATTTCTTCACCTTCTACATTAGAAAATGGGAGTTGACATTCACTAAGATCCCTTCCATTTATGTTTTGTTTCTAACCATGGGTGGTTATCTGAAGGGGTTCATAGGCAGTTTGTACGTGTGTGTGTGTGTGCGCACATATGTACATACGTGTTTTTTGCGTGTGTTTTCTGGAGAGTGAAATTAACAAAAAGTAGTGAGCATACATTTTTAAAATGAAGATTTTTTTTTTTTTTATGAGAAAAAGGTGCAGAAGCCAGAAGGCAAAAAAATAAAATAAAAAAATAGTGTAGGTGAAAATGCTTGACGTGGTTGGGTAGAAGAGTGAAGACTGTCATAAAGAGAGAGGAAATAAGAGAAAAAGAGGATGGGGGAAACTTGTAAGGGGCGGGGGGGTTCTGCAGAGTGCGAATACAGAAGACTTTCACATTTTACAGATTTTATATTCCTGTTATAAATGCTATTTTAAGTGTACAATTACCTTCTAATAATAACAATATTAAAAATATTTAGGCCAAGAAGTCTTGGTTTGGAAGATACATACATAAATTCTACCCATAGTGTTTTCAGGGACAGATAAGCTATTTTTTGAGAAGTATCATTGAATACATAAACAGATTTGTTTAAACTCATTTAAAATGCTAAAAAGAAATAACTGTCATAAATTAATCTTTGTGGGGAAGACAGTTCTTAAGAACAGAAATGATCAATGGATAAAATAACTCCAAAATCTTTAGGAATCCCAGTAATTATCTTGATACTAAGGGCTATACATAATTGATAATAATAAAGCTACTAAATATTGGCAGTTATGTTTCAGGGATATATAAGCATGTGCCACTTAATTCTCTTAGCAAGTCCATGACATAGGCACAATTAGTTTCCCCATTAAGAGGGTGAAGAAATTGAGGTATACGAAAGGTCAATAGCTCTCCTAAGGTCATATGTTTACTAAAGTTCACTTAGAGAACTTGAGAGATGCCTTTTTTGGTTTGTTTATTTAGCTTGAATAACAGAAATTTATTTCCTCACAATATGGAGGATAGAAATTCAAGATCAAAGTATTCGTAGTGTTGATTTCTTCTGAGGCCAATCTTTCTTCTTGGCTTTTAGATGGCCATCTTCATCCTGTGTCCTCCATGGTCTTCCCTCTGTGTGTCTGTGTCCTAACCCCTTGTCTCATCAGGCCATCCATCATCTTGGATTAGGGCCCACTCTAATGGCCTCACGGTAACTTAATTACCTCTTGAAGGCCCTATCTCCAAATACACTCTTGTTCTGGGTTACTAGGGATTAGGACATGAACAGATGAATTTTGAATGGGATACAATTCAGTCCATAACAGCTATTCTTAAACTTCATGTAAATGTAGTCATATAGATTACACTCTTTTGTGTCTGGCTTTTTTCACTCAAATAGTATTTTTTAAATTTATTTTTATTATATATATATTTATGGGATACAAGTACAATTTTGCTATGCTGATATATTGTATTGTGGTAAAGTCAGGGCCTTCAGTACATCCATCACTGGAGCAATGCACATTGTATCCAACACGCAAGCTCCCATTGTTTACTCCCTCCCATCCCTCCCCCCAAATCTCCAATGTCCATCATTCCACACTTTTCTTTCATATGTACAGATTATTTAGCCTCCACTTAGAAGTGAAAACATGTGGTATTTGTTTTTCTGTGTCTGAGTTGTTCCACTTAAGATAATGACTTCCAGTTCCATCCATGTTGCTCAAAAAGACATGATTTGATTCAATCTCACTACTTGATAATGGTCTGTTCAGGAATTCTATTTCTTCCTGGTTTAAGCTCAAGAGGTTATATACTTCCAGGAATTTATCCATTTCCTCTAGGTTTCCTAGTTCGTGAGTGTATAGTTGTTCATAATACTCTCTGATGATCTCTTTAGTATTTCTTTAGTATAAGTTGTAATGTCTCCTTTTTCATTTCTGATTTTGTTTATTTGAATATTCCCTCCTCTTTTCTTGGTTAGTCTAGCTGGTGGTCTAACAATTTTGTTTATCTTTTCAAAGAACCAAATTTTTGTTCCAGCTTTTCTTTCCCATTAATCCTTTGTATCATTCTTTCGTTTGTTTGCTTATTTGTTTTTTGTCTCTATTACATTTAGTTTTGCTCTGATCTTTGTTATTTCTTTTTCCCTTCTAACTTTGGGTTTGGTTTGTTCTTGTTTTGCTAATTCCTTGAGGTTGGATGATAGGTTGTTAATTGTGATTTTTGTTTTTGATGTAAGCATTTAATGCTGTAAATTTTACCTCTTAGCACTGCTTTTGCTATATCTCACAGGTTTTGGTATGTTGTGTTTCATTTTCATTCTTTTCAAGAAATTTTCAAATTTTGTCTTAGTTTCTTTGTTGACCTAGTGATGGTTCAGGAGCATGTTGTTTAATTTTCATGTATTTGCATGGTTTCTGAAAGTTCCTCTTTGTATGGATTTTTAGCTTTATTACACTGCAGTCTGAGAAGACACTTGACATGATTTTGATTTGTTTTTACATTTGTTATGACTTATTTTGAGGCCTAATATGTGTACTATCTTGGAGATTGTTCCATGTGCTGATGAAAAGAATGTATATTCTGTAATTGTTAGGTATATAGTTCTGCAAATATTTGCTAAGTCTGTTTGGTCTAAAGGCCTATTTAAGTACAATGTTTCTTTGTTGATTTTCTGTCTTGATGGTCTAACTAGTGTAGTGAGTGGGGTGTTAAAGTTTCCTACTATTAATTGTATTGCTGTCTATTTCTTTAGATTTAGCAATATTTGTTTTGTGAATTTGGGTGGTCCAGTATTGGATGCATATGTATTAGGATTGTTATATCCTCTTGCTGAAATGATCCCATTATCACTACATTCTTTAGGATAAGGTGAGTTTCTTGCAAGCAGCGTATAGTTACATCACTTTTTTTTTAATCCATTCTGCCAATCTTTATTTTTTAAGTGGAGCATTTAACGCGTTTACATTCAAAGTTAATATTGATATGTAAGGCTTTATTCCTGTCACATTGTTAATTATTTTCTAGTTGTTTCTTTCTTTTTCTATGTCTTTTTGTCTTTGTGGTTTGATGAAATTCTGTCATGTTGCCATATTATTCCTTTCTCTTCCTTTTGTGATTGTTGTATAAGACCCGTGAGTTTTATATTTTCATGTGTTTTCATGACAGTGAATATCAAGCTTTCATTTTCATATTTAAGACCCCTTTCAGCAATTCCTGTAGGGCCAGTCTAGTGGTGACAAATTTCCTCAGTGTTTGCTTGTCTGGGAAAGATTTTATTTCTTAGCAAGGCAGTAGGTATAGTCCTAATTGTGCTTAGGAGAACTAGGTCATTGCTGTCCCTTCCCAGCTGAGTGGCAGCTACAGCCATGTTGCCTCAAACTTGGCCTGGGGTTGGAGCACAGCTCATTGTTCAACTCTTAAAATGGTGTTGACCATGGAGCTGTGACTAGTGAGGGCAAGGTCCCACTCAGGTGAGCAGCGTAAGTTAAAAGCTGTGGTGAGTGTGGTCCACTCATGTCTTGCTTGGTCTCTTAGCAACCCTTGAAGGGCAGTGGGTATTGTCCTAGGTATGTTTCAGAGAGCCTGGTTTCTCTGTCCCTCCTGGCCAGGTGGCAGCTACAACTATGTCAGCCTGAACTTAGCCCGAGGGTGGAGCACAGCATTGAAAGCCTGGTATCAAACTCTCAAAATGGTGTCTTGGGCCTGCTGCCAGAGAGGATGGGGCCCCTTTCATCCTGGGTAAGAGGCTGAGAGGAGTGCAGTCCATTCATGTCTCAGTCCCAACAGCAGCCTACTGCAGAGTTGTGGGGACCTTCCTCAAGGTGTATGGGAGTCCTCAGTCTCTCCTCTTCTTCCTCAAAGCAGTTCGTGGCAGTAGATTTGTCTATAGATTCCTGGTATCTAGGCTGTTAGAAGGCATTCTACTGAAGCTTCTCTGGGCCTGGGTGCCTGTGGGATTCCATGCGGTTCCCTTTATAGAGCAATGTCTCTGTGCAATCTCTAGGCATCTTCCTCTGTTAGGACCAGAGCCTGTATGGGTTGACACGTTCTCCTTTAGCCATGATTATAAAAGCCCATTTCAGAGTGTGGACCCCTAGGTTTTTCTCTCTCAGTTTCCTCATGTCCAGGAGCTTCTCCTAGCTTTCAGCCAGTCCCTGGCAGGACAAGCTCCCTTAAACCTCCTTCATACTTACTTTTGATGTTTCCCCTCATGTCTCCAGTGAATCCTATCATTTTCTAGACAATCCATACAAAATAGGAGTATCTACTTGGTATTCTTGCTCTTCTCTGTGGAGGAGGCACATGCTACCTGTGTCTAGTCAGCCATCTTGTTCCCTCTACCTGTCTTGAGAAATGCTTTTTATGCAAAGTTGTATCTAAACACTTAATCAAATTTACAATAGTTTGTCATAGGCTTTGCTGTCTAGACATGGTAAACTTCCTTTTAGAAGATCTTATTTGAGGTGCCAAAAAAACCTAGAATGGTTTAAGCCAGGCAAACTCTTTGATTGAAAGTAAATTATAACCATTGTTTGCTTGCTCACTTTTACTTTTAATGTACGTTTGTGCTAGAGTGCAGAGATGAAAGCCTTGTCAGTCACAGGTATACTTAAATAATCAATCCAAAAGTAAAAAGAAGTTTGAAAAAGATTCTACAGTGGTAACAGGGGCTAGCCCAAATGTCTATTTTCTATTCAATTCCTTTTCAAAAGTTTGAAAGCTGATTGTTAACTGTGTGTTATTTTTAATACAAGATTTTATGGTGTTTGTTATTTCTAAGTAACATGATGGAGTTGGGTGTTTTCTTTTACTTAGATGTTAGTAGAAAAAATGTGGTGTTTTTTTTTTTTTTTTGAAATGCGAGTAGGAAATAATCAGCAAAATCATTATGACATCTACTAACATTTAGATATTATCATTTATTCTTTTTAATTTTGTTAACATTTTGTTAATTAATGGACACACATAGACACAACAATTACAGAACTTTAATAATGTTTTACTTGTGATTAGTGAACATCTTTTCTATTTCATGATTTTATCTTCTCTTCACTAACAAGAAGGAGAGGTTTTATTTGTGTAATCTTCTGTTTGTACTGAATATAAATGTGTGACATAATGAACACATTACATGGGGAGGAACACATTACATGCGGAGGAACATATGTAGGTATTTTCTACAGAATTCTAACGATGTACTGGTCTTCTATTGTGCGCAAGTTTAATAAATGCTGAAACCCATGTGGCTCAATTTCTATATGAAACAGACTCCGCCCACCATATAGTGAACTAAAAAGAAACCCTCAAAGAACACTGAAGTCCTACACTTAAACTTCTAGAAAACTTTCTTTCCTATTTCTAATTCTTTCTTACCCTATGCCTGCTTTAAAGTCCTTTAAGCTCTGAAATTTCCAACCCTCTTCTCTCGACCCAGTCTGTGGGCATTTTTTTCTTTTCCTTTTCACTCTTTTGTAGATAATATTAATCTTCCCAGATTCATCTTACTTCTCTCTCCTCATGCTTCTGAAATCCTGCCTATATCCCCACCTTTCTCCTAAATTTGCATCACAAAAGATTTCTGGAACAAAGCTGGGGAACACTGCCTTAGTTGGGGGTGGGCAGCAAAAGGGGAGGGGAAAACAGCTAATCACAAAACAATAATACATCCTCAACATCTCTAATCATTAGAGAAATGCAAATCAAAACCACAATGAGATATCACCTAACCCCAGTGAGACTGGCCTCCATCAAAAAATCCCAAAACAACAAATGCTGGCGAGGATGTGGAGAGATAGGAACACTCTTACCCTGCTGGTGGGACAGCAAATTAGTACAGCCTCTGTGGAAAAGAATTTGGAGATACCTCAAAGAGCTAAAAATAGAAATACCATTTGATCCAGCAATAGCACTATTAGGCATCTACCCAAAAGAGCAAAAAACATTCTATGCTAAAGACATCTGCTCCCGCATGTTTATGGCAGCACAATTCACTATTGCAAGGATGTGGAAACAACCCAAGTGCCCATCAATTCATGAGTGGATTATTAAAATTTGGTATATGTATATGATGGAATATTACTCAATCATAAGAAATGACAGTGATCTAGAACCCTTATACTTTCCTGGATGAAACTTAAGCCTATTATCCAAAGTGAGGCACCACAAGAGCGGAAGAATGGGCTCCACTTGTACTCGCCATCAAATTGGTACTAACTGATCAACACTAGTGTGCTCACAAGGCAGTAATACTCTCCAGGGATTAGGGGGATCGGGGCTAAACCCACAACTAAAGGACACGGGGAGCATTGCAGGGGGGAAGGGCATGCCTTTAACCCTCGCTTGGGTGAGGCAAAGACATAAAGTGTAACCATAATGTTTGTACCCTCACAATACCCTGAAATAAAAAAAAAAAAAAGAAAACATGCAGAGTAAAAATAATAATAATAATAATACATCTTATTCCCCTGCACCAACTTTCCCCATAAGTTACTCTTGTTCCTGTGGCAGCAGTTAGTTCTGAGCCTTCAGCTTTTTCCAAACTTCCCTGAACCAGCCTATGTCCTTTCATAGATACCAGCACTATCTGGGCAGCATTCATTCCTTAAAGGTATGACTCTCAGTTCCATGGGGCCCTGAAGAAATAGCACCAAGTGGGGCCCTCACATGCCTGAGGCCCAGGTTTTCAGAGCCCTACTTCCAATCTTCCAAGTTCTGATAACCCCAATCTCTTTGTTCCACGAGTTCAATGGGGGTAGCTACCTCCTATAGTTACTATTTTTGGATTGCCTCAGTGGCCCTTTTGTGCTGGTTTAGTTCTCCAACACCTGCAAAATCAATTCCTTATATTTAATTTTCTCTGTAGAAATACCTGGTGTGGTTTATGATTTACTCACTGAAGCTGGACTTACACAAGGCTAAAAGGCGCTGAAAGTGTAAAACATTTGACTATTACCCAATAAATATTCACATTGTATATTTACAGGAGAAACACTGTGTGCACTGCTTTGGAATTCAAGGCAAAATCTTGAAAATTACTGTTGAAAACAGAGTTGCCCAATCCTGAGTTCAGAGGAAGATAGTTTACATTACTAAGTAAATTTACTATGTATTTCTCTCTCTCTCTACATATTTATATATATATATATTTGCTATACATATTTTTTGCTATATCTATCTCAATTTACTATATATTTCTATATTTTAAGGATGTTCTTAAAAGACAATACTGTGCAACTGTTTATTACATAATAATTACATGTTCTTAAAATACATCAAATTTTATGCAAAAATTTTATAACATGTCTATGAATTTCTATAATTGAGTTTTAGCAACTCCCAAGATAGAAATTCAGGGTAAACTATTTCTTCATATTTCTGCATCTCACAGAAGACTAATAATATTTGAGGTTCTCTGGAAATTTACTTATAAAGCCTATAATGGCTAAAATGATATTATTTTGCCCTTTGTCTCCACGAAAACAAGTATCACCTGGCTAATGCTTCTCCTTTTACAAATGTTATGCTAATATGATACTCATAATATCACTTTATGTTTGAATGGAGTTTATTATGTACAAAGTACTTTTGCATCTATTACCATCCATA
>RJWJ010046853.1:0-11026 GCA_004363605.1 Indri indri
CATATTCCCTATATCATAAAGGGATAACAAATTCAAAGGCAGGCACTGCTCACTGTCAAGTAATGAATCCTCAACCATTAAACAAGAGATTATATCTCAAGCCAAAATTCTTGGAAGAGACTTGTGTTAATAAAGTTGAAGATTTGCTGAAATGCTGAGGTCTGGACACCAAAGTTTCCTAGCTACCCATGCTGTTGACTTGGATAGAGGGAGAATCTCTTTTTTCTTTTAACTTTGATTACATAGTAGGCGAAAGTGTTTAAGGTGGGGATGAGAGTTTTGCTTGTAACAATTCTGCAGATTAGCCACTTCTATATCATAGACACTGTTCTCACTCTATGCATTTTAATTTCTTTAGTCCTCACAAAATCTTCATGAAATATTTATTCCTCTGAAGGCTTGGGCACTCAAATTTTAATCCCTGACCCCTTAATATTTCCTTCATTAAATGATACTTGGATTTAGTATACGTTCACAAATAGAAAATCTCTGGGGTAAATGCAGGATGAATACTGATAATTTCTAATGGATATCAGATTCATGAGTGCTTGAATATTGCTGCTGGGAATATTTATGAGAAGATTAAGTATAGGTAACAGTGACAGTGACTAAAAACTAGCAAAACATGATTAAACTTGTTTAGCAAATAGCGAACATTGTAAAAATCCTAAAAAGTTTGAATTATCATATGTTAATAATTGACATTCATGTTATATTTCCATTCTTCATACACATATGTATCTGAGGCTTACACATGCATTTCTATAGTTTAATAGAAAATAGTCCTGGGAAAACTTTAGAAGTCCTCAACAGCTAAAATGGAAGTTTTATAATACAATATTTTATAAAGCTTTAACAGTCTCATAATTTTCTAGAGTTATAAAAATTGAAATTAACATTGCTAAGTAGCCTAAATCATAAAAATAGCTATTGAGTCAATGGTCAAATTTCTTGGAGATATTAAAGCAGAATCTTTTCTCTGAAATACATCATGAAGATTTATTTAAAATGAAATATTACTTCACATTTAATTTGCTTCAAGAGACAGACAAGGAGCCTCATTAGTTTTTCATATATAATATCAATTTGAACTAAGCCATTATCTTTCAAGGGTCATAATAGGTGAAAGTGTTTAAGGAGGGGAGGAGAATGCTTCTTATAACAATTCTGCAGACTAACCACTTCTATACCTAGACACTGTTATCACTCTATGTATTTTAGTTTTTTTTAATCCTCACAAAATCTTCATGAAATAATTATTTCTTTGAAGACTCAGGCACTCAATATGACGGTGGAACTGGAATTCCATCTTTGGCACCATACTCCGGAGATTGCATTGCCAACCATGCTGCAGTCTATTAATGCCTCTCCGACTTGTTGTTTCCTTATACTACCTCTGAAGTCCACTTAGGAATTTACATTGATAATTTTTCAACAAATACATTAGAGAAGACTCTATCTCCTTCTCAATAACAAAAATCATATGTAGACTTTCAATTTTGCATTGATGCATTTTCAGTCGGCATATTTGCCATTTCATTTTATATATGTTGTATGTTGTTTTGAAATTATAAAATGCGCCATGTATGCTAGAATACCTTTGCTCAATGTCATAACAGGTCATGTTCTTAACTTCCTCGATGTTAGTAAAAACTGAAATTTAAAGAAAAAATGCCTTAGCAAAACTTTTGTGGAGAAAGTTTAAAATGAATTTCCAATTAATATTTGAAAGGTCAGACAACTCTGCTGACTAGCTACTTTTAGGTTAAACATGACTGAAATGGTAAAGAAAAGAATCTTTGAACATATTTTAAACGTATTATTAATTTGCTTTATTTTTATAAATGGACCAAAGTCACATCCTGAAAACTTTAAGAAATCTTATTTTAAAAACCTGACATTTTTCTTGCTATCAAACAGAATAAATAGAAAGGTGGTGTTTTAAAACATGAAAGTATAACAGAATTTTTAAAATATCAATAGGTAAATTAATTATTGATAGTAAATCATACCTAAATATAATCTGATAAGATCACTTTTAAAATCTCATCTTATGATGGGATTCTTGAAGTCATTCTTAAAAGTCATTTCCTTTAACAAGTTTCTGAAGAACAATTGGCCCAACCTAGGTGCCACGGAAAATAGTGTGGGAAATGTAGTCAAGT
The DNA here is from genome assembly GCA_004363605.1 of Indri indri. NCBI lineage: Eukaryota > Metazoa > Chordata > Mammalia > Primates > Indriidae > Indri > Indri indri. The sequence continues at coordinate 2,166 of RJWJ010046853.1, forward strand.
CATGCTAAGACTGCAGTGGTATCTGGCATTTTTGCTTCTCTACAGTTAGAAGGTGACTCAATTAAAATTTTGGGAAATCCAGTTTTCCTATGAATCCCCTAGCACCATTGAGCAGGCTCTGTACCCTTAAAGTCAGAGAGCCAGGAAACACATGGCAGCAGACTGACACAATTGCTCGTGCTTGAGCCAAACAATCCATGCCAGCAGAGCAGGAGAGGAAATTTTCCCATCTCCAAGGAATAGAGTTACCTTCCATGGAGCAAAATCTACCGGATACATTAGATGTGGCAATCTGGACACAAAAACTTCATGTTTACTCCTATAGACTCTGTTCACATCACTCAAAGGTACAGTGACCCAATAAATCCTTTAACCTTGTAATCTCTACTATAATATTTACAACATAAAATGCCCCCGAACAGTGTGGAGGTTTCTCAAAAACCTAAAAATAGAATTAATATATGATCCAGCTATCCCACTGCTGGGTATATATCCAAAAGAAGGGAAATCATTATATCAAAGAGATATCTTCACTCCCATATTTATTGCAGAAGTATTCATAACAGCCAAGATATGCAATCAATCTAAGTGTCTGTAACAGATAAATGGATGAAGAAAATGTGGTACATATATATAATGGAATATTATTCAGTCACAAAAAAGAATGGAATACTGTCATTTGCAGCAATATAGATGGAACTGGAGATCTTTATCTCCAGTTAAGTGAAATAAACCAAGCACAGAAAGACAAATAACACATGTTTTCACTCATACATTGAATCTGAAAAAAAGGATCTTGTGGAGAGTGGTGATTACCAGAGATGAGGAATGGTAGGGAGGAGAAGAGAAAGAGAAAGGTTGGCTAATTGGTACAAAAATAAAGTTCAATAGAAGAAATAAAATCTAGCATTCAATAGTGCAGTAGAGAGAGTGCAGTAGTTAATAATTTGTCATATAGTTCAAAATTACTGGAGGAAAAGAATTAGAATTTTCCCAACATAAAAAAAGAGTGAATGTTTGGGGTGATGGATATCCCAATTGCCCTGGTTTGATCATTTCACATTGCATGCATGTATCAAAACAATACATGCACCCTTAAAATATGTACAAACATTATATATCAATAAAAATACACAAATAAATAAAATGTTCCCAAATGTTATTTTCTATCATTTCTTAATCTGTCTGATAAAATTTTGTATTTGTGATTTAAACTGTTTACTCAAATCTTATCAAATTATGTCTTTGCAAAATTGGTTGAGCTTTCATTATGGCTTTCATTAACTCCAATATAAGACATTATTAATAATATTATATGTTTATCTAATCTTACTTTAGTTATTTACATTATTTAGAAAACTGGAAGAAAAGTAGAAAGGAAAATAAAGTTAAGAGAATTAACAGCATCCCGGAATTTTCTCATGTGTCCACTCTACTTCCAGTCACCACCTCTGCCATGTAATTTATAATATATATTTGTTTTAGCTGTATTTAAACTTTATAAAAATGGTTAACATACAATATATACTTTTTTATACCTGGCTTCTTTTGCTTAACATTATATTTGTGAGATTGTTCCATATTTTTGCTTGTAGTGATAATTTATTCTTTCCCATGTTGATGAATTATGTGAATACATCATAATTTATTCACTCTTTCTATTGATGATGAATATTAACTTTTACTTTTTGGCTATTATGAGTTTTATTGGTGTAGAAATACTCATGCATTTCTTTTAGGAAATGTATGTTTGCATTTCTAATTAGAATATAGTTAGTAGTGGAATTACTTGGCTAATAGCTAGTATTTTGCTCCATTAGATGCAGCAAAAAGGTTCTCACAATGGTTTTCATTAATTCTAATTCTTCCCAACAGTAAATGAGAATTCTACTTGCTGCACATTCTCATTAACATTTGATATCATCTGTCTTTTAGCTCATCTTATGTTGTAGAGATATTCTTCTATGTTCACTTTTAAAAGGTTTATTGTTTAACATTCTTAAAACAATTTTTGCCACATCTTGAGCACTTTGCAAACGTTAGTTTCATTTTTTTGTGGAGAGGGTTTTAGTGAAAAAATAGATAAAATTTGTCCTGAGAAGATAGAATTCATGGTACTTGGGAAAGAAAACAAGGAAGGAAAGTAGGAAGGAAGGAGGGAGGGAAGGAAGGAAGGAAGGAAGGAGGGAAGGAAGGAAGGAAGGAAGGAAGGAAGGAAGGAAGGAAGGAAGGGAGGAAGGAAGGAAGAGAGAAAGGAAATTATAAGCAGAGAGTGAAATTTGTAATTGTATAAAAGAATACAGGAAATCTGGTTTTAAAATGTTCTTAATCTCTATTTGAGGATATTGTCAAGGAATGTATTTTGTAGTGTCTTGACCTTTTTCTGACATTAAGATTTGGATGTTGTTTATGTCTGTTTCTGATAAATTAAGAATATTTTCAAAATATTTCCATTAATTATGTATTACTTATCATGATGATATTCTTCATTCCATATTTATTTCTAAAGATCTATTTACTTTTTTAAATGTCATATTCCTCACATTAAAAAACTAAAAGTAAATTGAAACCATTTCATTTACGAATGGGAAATCGTGATATAAGATTTCAAAAGGAATCATTTGATTTCTTAAGATCATTGTGGAAAAACTATGCCAACATTAAATATCAAATATCTCAGTGAATGTTAATGAATGCTTGTACTTTAAATCTAATACTTGACATTTGTGATAATTTGTATATGTTTTATAAGCTAATGCATAATACTTCAGTAGGAAAAATAATCCAAAGGATAAAAGCCATACATCAAAAACTTTTTTTATGTTCCATGAACTTGAGAGACTAACTATATAGCAATTGTCTGGCTTACCAGAAATGCTCCTCAATATTGAGATTGAATTTCCTTGGAAAATAGTTGCAATCAATTTTCATTTGATACATTCAGCTATTCAATGAGATTAGATGTCAGGATTTATAGTATAACGTGTTGTGCAAATTATAACTTTCTTGCAAGGGTGAAGACAGAAGGAATATACAGTATATTTCCTGTACTTGGTGTTCAGCTTTTAACTGGACACATAAACTAGTAGTGATTCGATCAGAAGGAAAGTAAGGCGACATTTCAATTTGAAAGGAAGCTGTAATGACCTGAAATATTGTCTTTGTAGTTCAATGGATTCTGCTAAAGCTGTAGAACTGAAAATCTAGGAAGGGAAAGAAACAGTTTAAGGCCAGTGAATTCCTCCACTGGAAACTGAAGCCCATTTCTTTTATGTGGCTAAAGAGATACCTTTTATATCTACTTTATGAGAATACTGGTGTTATAGAATAGAAAGACTGCAACATTATTTAAGAAACGGATATTAGTAAGGAAAAAGAGAGGTGAAAAATAGTTCATTACTTATATGTATGTATTCAAAAAGTAAAAATAAATATTAATTTAAAATAAAAACATTAAAATGTTGAGTTTTGAATTTAATTGAAGTGTTTTGTTCTATTAGTGTATATTACTAAAATTAGATTTTGGCAATTCTAAATTCAAACCACTGCTTATGTGTTATATCATAAATGATTAATAGTCATTTACATATTATCAATGTCAGAATAATAGGTCAGATATAAGTTGTCATTTCCTGCTCATATTAACATAGAATTCCTCTCCATTTTCTTATCTTCTTCCTTTGCAATGATGATATCCTATGTGAGTATCATAAATGCAATTTCCAAAATAGTTTAATTTCTTTCTGTAGTGAACTAACTGTTAAGGTCGTAATTGATTAAATTTAGACTACAATCTTACATATATTTACTGAAAGCTCTAACTGAAGGTCAATGAGAAAATGAAAGCAAGACTTTTCAGAAATGTAAATATTAATATTTTATTGTAAAGAAAAAAACTGTAATATTCTCAGAATTTCATATTCGTTTTTGAAGCATTGATTTAAAAATATTCACTAAATTGAAGGGGCAAGTTTGATATAAAAAAAGAAAACATTAAATACAAACTCTTACCAACAAATATACTGACCCTTCATGACATTATAATAACATTATTATAATAATTATTATTTTATCATCATTAGCAGCAGTGGCAACAGCTAATTATATGGTATTAACTCTTTCAAAATTGTATAAGTACTCAAACTGCATTAATTAAATCCTTTTTACAGTATTTTAAGATTAATATTTCTCACGTATGTTGGTAAAGTAATACTGAGGTTAAGGTACCTCTTAAAATTTCCACAAAGATGATGAGCTATACTGTGGAAACAACACTAGATGAGTAGTCAAGAATCTTGTGTATTATTTTTTTTCTGCCTATTTCTAAAATCCGACAGGTGGGTATCCTGTTTTCAATGGGTGGAGAAAGACTGAGTTCTTACTGTTCAGGTCTTGCTTGGCAGTCCATACTTTAAATATTTAATAACTCAATTCTATGTGGTTAATATTTACCCTTTTTATAGATAAGCAAACTGAGGTTTTAGAGGTTGAATGGCTTCCAAAAAATATATTAATAGTGGATATAAGAATTAAAGCTAGGCCTATTTCAGACTCAGAATGCCAAGTTTATTCCATTAACCTAATTCTTATTTCCACAATTTTATATTAGAAAGTGATCACATGCCATATTTGTTTAAAATTTTCCCTCAGAATCAAAATGTCTCCACTGACACTGAGTAGTTATAATGGTTCTAATGAATGACTGGAATTTCAAATAAAAAAATAATGCAATTGTGGTTTCTTACTCTTCCTGACTTTTCATCAGTGATTTTTCCTGTATGCCAGCCTCCTCCTATAAATGCACTGCTTTTCTACTTTCAGTAGTGTGCTACTCTGTTTTCGACTTTCTGGCCACCCCTAAGCTTCTTCATCAAATCTTTAAAGGATGGTGTTTCCACAGAATCAGTCAAGAAGGGTAGTTAAATTTACCAAGTAAAGACATACTAGGCAGTTATGTGATCTTATGATATGGGCATAATATCGCCACATGAACAGGCATATTCCTTATATTGAAACATAAGGTTCACGTAGTGAATTAAGAAATATTAAGTTATGTCGGTAATGAAGTAGCTCAAAGAGTCGATCTAGGAATGTATTTCTATAAATCTGTGAATAGACTGAGAGTGAGTTTAGGCTGGCAAAAAATACTTGAACTGACATTCTTGCTTAGGAAATTAGTTGTTTTTCTTTATAATTATAGAGGGTTATAGTTCATTTTGTGTAACTATAACAGTATAGCAGAGTCTAGATAATTTATAAAGAAAAGGAGTTTCTTTGGATCAAAATTCTGTTGGCTGAAAAGTTCATGATTGGGCAGGGCAGCTGCTTCTGGTGAGGGTTGCATGCTGTTTCCACTCATGACTGAAAGTGGAACAGGAAAAGAGGAATGGGTGCATGCAAAGAGATCCCACGGCTAGAAAGAAAGCAAAATAATAAATAAACAAATAATAAACCAAAGAAACCAGACTCTTTTTTTAAACCCTTTTTAACCAATCTATTCCTACTCACTCACCTCCTTGGGAGAGCTTTAATCAGTTCAGGAAGAACCCACGCCTATGACCGAGACACCTCCCACTAAGTCCCACCTCACAGCACTGCTACATTGGAGATCAAATTTCAACATGAGTTTTAGCAGAGACAAATCACATCCAAGCCATAGGAGGAAATAAGAGAATACGTTTCAGTATTCTTTGAATAGTCTGGGTTCTGTGAATCTAGTGGAGAAAAACCTCACCTCACATTGCATTCAATTGCACTGTATATGTACAAAAATACTACTGTATGAAGAGACTCCACAAGATTTTTTCTTAAATCAGATAATCTTCTATCAGTAATACATACAGAGGAGAATGATACTACGATCAAGTGAGAGGTAATTTGGAATTGCAGGTAGCGAAAGGTTTGGACTGCAGTGGCATAATTCTTGAGTTAGTAAACTGTTTCCACCACATATTAGAAGTATGGCCTTGGTCAGGTTGCTTGTTTCTATATCATATTTTCTCATCTGTAAAGTGGGAGTTATAATATTATGTATTTTACAGACTTAGAAGTAAAATTAAATTTTGTTATAAACTTCAACTCCTTGGGACAATGTTTACCACATCCCGCATAGTTCATAAATGTTAGCTATTATTGTTATTAAAAAGGCAGGATTGGTTATGGAATTAATTCTGACCTATGGGGAAAAAGACCTAAGTTTGAATTCTGTATCCTCAAAGACGGTGTGCTAGTATTTGTGTTGCTGACTATATAATGAACGGAGATTTGTGCATAGTCTGCTTATATCAAAAGGTTGTTGTTAATATCAGTTTGAATACACTATGTAAATTGTTTGCTATTACCTGGAATTTTAGATAAATATGAGAATAAGTAAGGCAGTATCAGTTAACCACAAGGCAAACATAATATAATCAAAAGTTAAAATAACTAATGTGGCATAAAGGAGCCTAGTTATTCTGGCTAGAAAAACACAATAATGAATAAGGAGCTTAGTTTAGAGATAAACGAATGTGAGAGAAGTATTTATTAAACAAATACAAAGATCATTGACTTTCCAGAGACTCTGGAGAATACAAACTGACCAAATTATCATTATATATTGAATGCAGCCCTGAAGACTCTTACAAAATATTGACTCCTCCCCAAGGGATAGACCCTCAAAGGTATAAAGACTCAGGACATCACCATCAAATTGGTAATAACTGATCAACACTTAAGTGAATATATAGTAGTAACATTCATCCGGAGTTGAGCAGGTGGGAAGGGGAGTAGGGGATAGGTATATCCACACCTAATGGGTGTGGTGCGCACTGCCTGGGGGACGGACATACTTGAGGCTCTGACTCAGGTGGGGCAAAGACAATACGTAACCTAAACATTTGTACCCTCATAATATGCTGAAATAAAAAAAAATAAAAATAAAAAAAGACTCAGGACAACGGTAAATGGTAGGACTGCTATTGTTGGTGTTTTTTGACTTATTGACTGTTTATTGTTTTAATGGATAGTTTCATTTGGAACAGTGATGTGGCCAAAACTGATTCATGAAAGCACGACATTTATTGTATCCACCTTAAAGACTCAGAAAAGCTTGTAGGGTGGTCCACATATAAAGCACAGTGCTATAATCGTAAACAAATGCAATTGAAGAAATGGCAGTGCTGTATAAATCTGTAATAAATTTCATTTGTCTTGAAGATTAAGGATAAAAAGATGCCTTAATTTAACTAGTCTCACAGTTGAATGAAGAAATAACTATATCGTCAATGGGGACCACCACTTACCCTTGCTTTTTATCTTCCTCCAAACCTAATTTGATGTGTTGATAAAAAAAAAAAAAAAGCACAGCACAGACTAATGAAACAGCTAAATTAGACAAATTTTAAAATTTAGCACATTAAGTTAACTTAATTAATAGAAATAAAAATGGAAATTCTATTTATTTATATGTTTCTATTTTGTATTTGGAAATATTATGTCATCTTGGGAGTCAAGTAAAAACATTGCATAGAGACTGTGGTAAACAGGTAGAAAAAACAAAAATGAGTTTCTTATAGTAAATTTTCACATTAGAAATTTTTTCTAACTCTGTATAACTGACCTTATGCAGTTTTATCTGTATCTTCCACCATAATTATTTTGTCACATTTCAAAGTCCATAGTTGATGTTGCTAATGCTATTAAGAAACTATTTCTAGCTATGTCATGATTTAATCAATGCCTTTGAGAATTGAGTCAATTGAATCAGAAAAGCAAGTGATATTCTTGAATTATTGATATACAGGCATACTTAATTTTATTGTATGTCTCTTTATTGTGCTTCACAGATGTTGTGCATTTTACAAGTTGAAGGTTTGTGGAAACCCTGTATTGAGCAAGTCTTATGGATAAGCAAATAAAATGATTTCTTGAAATGAAATCTACTCGTGAAGATGCTGTGAATGTTATGAAATGACAATAAAAGATGCAGTGTATTAAGCAAACTTAGTTGATAAAGCAGGACAGGGTTTGAGAGGATTGACTCCAATTTTGAAAGAAGTTCTACTGTGGATAAAATGCTATCAAGCAGCGTTGCATGCTACAGAGAAATCTTTCATGAAAGGAAGAGTTAATGTATGTGGCAATCTTCATTGTTGTCTTATTTTAAGAAATTACCGCAGCCACCCTAAACTTCAACCACCAGCACCCTGACCATTCAGCGGCCATCATCACTGAGTTAAGACCCTCCACCAGCAAAAGATTGCAATTCACTGAAGGCTCAAATGATTGTTAGCATTTTTTAGCAATAAAGTTTATTTAATTAAGGCATGCACATTTTTCTAGACAGATTGTTATTGCATACTTAATAGACTACAGTATAATGTAAATATAATGTTTATATGCACTGGGAAACCAAAATATTTGTGTGACTCACTTTTTTATGCTATTTGCTGTATTGTGGTGGTCTGGAACCAAACCTACAATATCTCTGAGGTATGCCTGTATTGATATATCTGGTTAGCTTCTGTGGTTCTTAAAATGTAACACTGAGTGAAGCATGAAGATTAGAACGGTACAGAGTCTGGTAGAGTGTAAGTAGCACTAGTATGAGGGAAACTTTGACTCTTGGGTTTTGAGATGAGCAGGTATTTACATAGCTTCAGATAAAAGAGCACTTAGAAGTTCATGAATTTCTAAGAGGCACTGGCTAAAAGAGAGCAGTATAAAGGCTCATATGGTGAGCATAAAAACTGCTCTGTGTGTGTATGTGCACACACACATGTGCACACGTGAACACACCTATACCTGTGCCTGTGCTTATAGTAAGAAGTGTTGGCAGAGGCCACAGGGAAATATAGTGTTTGATGTCTTTTGGGTGTAGA
>RJWJ010046854.1:0-11196 GCA_004363605.1 Indri indri
ATCAAATGGATCTCAAACTGATCATCTAGTCTTTGCACACACACTGCCTTCACTTTGTTTGATTATTAGCCTTGACCACATATCTTAAAGGAATTTTAAATCCTGTAAATAATACCTGTGTCTCCTCATAGAAAATTATATTCAGGCCTAGAGCTTCTCAGATATAGAAAGATGTTGACAAATTGCTGCAAATTCAGTGGAGAGTTGCTGGATTGATTAAGGGGATGGAGGATTTGATATATGAGCAAACATTAAAAGAACTAAATATGTAAGGCTGGGCTCCACAGCAATTCTGAGCCGGCTTCAGGGATCTGACAACTGTATGTTAGTAGCCAGAGGATGAAAACAGCATTGTAAGAAGAACCGCTAATTTAGAGAAAAGGGCCTTTGGTGACACTCGCCAGGGATATTAATTACCAGGGAATAAATGTCCTGATACATGAATTCAGTGCTTCTCAAACTTTAATGTGACCACAAATCACCTAGGGATCTTGTTAAAATGTAGATTCTGATTCAGGCAGTCTAGGGTGGGCCTGAGAGTCTGCATGTCTAGCAAGCTCCCAAGTGCTGATGATGCTGCTGGTCTGGAGACCCTCTTCTTTTTTGGAATTATATAATTTTGTTTAATTACAGAGTAAAATAAGTTTCAAAAATGGGATATTTAGATTAAAGTATTCTGGAACCCTTAAGGAGGGAGTTGGGGGCACACACCAGCCAAGCAAGGCAGAAAGATAAATTGCTTTCCCCTTTTTGGCATCCATACAGGGTCTGCACACTGCGATGAGCCACCCGAGCTCATTGCTTCTCCCACACTTTCCACTCCTGCTAGATGACAGCATAGGAAGAAAGCACAGCTACCTCCAAGTTGGGACTGTAGGCTCCCAGAAAGTTCCTTTTTGCTTACAAAATAACTACATTTTGTTAATACCTGGAATTCTACAGTTGGTGCCTTATTCCTTTAGGTTAAAACTTCCATCTCTTTTATAGTGGAAGCCCCATCAGTTATGTGGGGCTTAGCGTGAATGTTTTTCAGTCCTTTCCTGATTGATTTTAAAGGAGGGCAGGAAGACAGCAAAAGCACACTGTGTACTGGGGGTATAGACAAGCATGAGGAATGTGAGAACAACCCACCTACTTACACACAGGAGTGAGATGAAAATAAAGGGGCTGATTTGCCAAGGTCACCCATCTCCTTGTTGCTGAAATCCAGATTTCCACATTTTCAAATCAGCATTCTTTCCAGTACACCAAACCTTCCTCTCTCCTCTCCTGGAAATCTGCACTGCTCAGGTCTTCATCTGTTTCAGGCTATAAGTAGAGCCAAGGGGCATCCCCCAGCCCCTGGAGCAAGTCACTGATGGCCAGTTTTTCTCACTCGAATTATGCTTAATCAGATAACTTAAAGGTAATGTTTCCCTCATCAGATATAACCCCTGAACAGGTGAGTTTCAGTTTCTTTATTATAACCAAAGCAATTAGAATGAAAATCGGGAAGGTGAGCCCAGCTGCTTTCTATCAAACAAACAGTTCAAGGAGACTTTGAGTAGCTCACTAATTACCAAAAGTGACATCATTTCACCTTCGTACACATGATCTGTAAATGAGCACAGTAAGGACACTGCCCCTCACCCCATCCCAACCCACTGCCTCCCGTACTCCACATTCCCTTTTGATACCCCAGACGATATCTTCTGTTATCATAAAGTTTCATGGATCATATTACTCTTTTATGTATATCTTCTAATTTGATCCTCAAAATAATCTTTAAGATAAGTACTACTTTTGCTATTTTCTGTTTTTAGGCTGGAGAAACTGCCTAAAAAAAAAGTTAATATTATGCCCAATGTCATACTTAATCAGGACTTTTGACCCTGACTTTTGGACTTCAAATCTTAACGTTATTTTCCTTAACAATACACCTCCTTGATCAAATTAACTCCTTCAGTCTCTGCATAAGACAAGTTCAGAACTTGTTGCTTTTACCTAATAAAATGGACTTCAGTGAGTCATGAAAAAACATCTATTTTGCATGTTCTTGTGTGATTTTAGGACTTTAATCTCTGCTTTTCTAGTCTTCTTCTGACCTTGGGAAAGTACATTTATTAGCAAGTAATGGTGACGTCTCAATTAATTGGAACTGAAGTAACCAGCTGGCAAAATTAATATTTTGCTCAATTCAGTGGGTTAAAAGAAAGAAACAGAAGGCAAAAAAACCAAAATGGAGCAATTTTACTTCAAAAATCCAGTGCAAGTCCTAAGGTCATTATAGATTCAGTGCGAAGTCCTCATTTTCTGTCTCTATCTTTAGTGCAGCACACTGAGAATTCATGGCCATTAATATGTCTCCAAGGCTCTTTAAGATCCCCAGTCTGCAGAGACAAAATCAATCACATTCAATAGGCTCCCCTAACTGAGACATAAAACAAATGTGGACACTAAAACAATGCCCTACAGAAAGTTTGACAAAAAAAGTATTAATCTGGTTTAGATTTTCTGTTCCTCGGAAGATACAATTGACCAAATTTCCCACTCCTTTTACATCCTGGTTAACTTAGTTTTTACTGTCATTTCTATTTTCTTCTAACTCTGCTAGCAGAACCAAAAATACCAGAGTATTCCAATCTCTATCCATTGGGATGAGCCTTTGGATCAGTTACACAAAGCCTAGCCATTTTTTAAGAACCAGTTTCTCTTCTACTTAGCTCTATGTAAATAGTTAGCCTAACTCTTTTTGGTGATCTCTGATTGGCTGTGTGGAAAGCAGGTGGCATTGGCATGAAGTAGCGCATGTTTTTCTATATATATTTGTATATATTATATGACCTTTTAATTAAAAAAGGAAGCAGTCATAATTTTTATGGTTGTTATAAATCTTAGTTTTCCTACCATATTTTTCAGACATGTCCAAATGACCACAACCTTTTAATGCCTTCGAGAATAATAAAAATAAAACCAGGGTAGTGTTGTGGGTAGAATACAGTTCCAAACAAACATACGCCGGAGCACACTGAGAAAGGTGACATCAAAGAAGGTGGCCAGGACTAGATATAAAGATAGTAGAACAAGAGATGCTAAATCTGAGGATGAAACTCAGAGAGTCAAAGACCATGTAAAAATCCAAAACCAAAAGTTGCCCACCCTTTGAACAGAAATTCCTCTCCTAGATATACGTCCAAGAGAATGACTACATATGGCCACCAAAAAATGTACACAATAATGCTCATAATAGTTTAATTTATAATGTCCAAAATCAGAAAATATTCTAAATGTGAATCAACCAGAAAACGGACAAGTGCTGACATTTCCATAAAACGGAATATAACAATTTTAAAAACCTGATACATATAACAATGTGGATGACTTTTATAGAGATTATGTTGAAAGAAAAAAGCTAGACACAAAAGATGCATTATATAAAGAAATCAGAATAGTGATTAGGGCTTGGAGGGGGCTACCAATTGGAAAGGAGCATGAGGAAGCCTTCTGGGTCACTAGAAATGTTCCATTTCTCCTGGGTAGTAGATACATGGATGTGTACATATGTCACAGTTCATGGAGCTTTATTCATAATGTTAGTGTACTTTATGTGATTTACTGTTCATACCAAATATTGTTATGGCACAATTTCTTAAAAGTGTCTGAAGGTAACAATAATTCTAAATACAAAAACTGAGTAGAATTCACACTCACCTCCCATCTTTGCTTAAGGGCTTTCTCTGAAGACCCAAGTCTCAATTTAGGTAGAATAATTTCAGAACTCTTAAAAACAAAGACCCTAGTCACAATGCCTGGAAACAAATGCCTCAGTAACTCCTGATCCTCATCCTCATCAGACCGGCATTTGGCTAATGAGCCAGGTTTTTCACAGAACTTGAGTGTATATCAGACAAATGCCTACTGGCCAATAAGTAAAGCTGCAGTAATTGTCTTTCTTATGGGTATTATACATATGTATAATTTTCATCACCAACGCAATTTTTCTGTACTCACTTCATATCCATTTCCCTATTTTAAAGCTGTAAAATTTGGTAATTTGCCATGGGAATTCAGGATACTTATGAAAATGAATAATGTTCCATTATGTTTTAATCACCCCTTATATGGGTTTTTATTTCTCATCTGTGGGTTGCTAGTTTATTAAAAATTGGTTCAGAAGAAAATTAAAAATCCTTAGAAAGGGATGGTGCTGGAAAAAGACTTTTTTTTTTTTTAAAAAAAAAAAGCTTTTTATTATAAATGTAGTACAAACTTATTACTTTCCTCTTCTACCAATTTTACAGTGAAGCTAAATTGACAGCAATTGCAGCACAATGTTGGAGAAAGTGGCAGATCGAATGAGCAAACCAAGTCTTAGAGGATGGACATAGTTGATGACTGTTTTATCACGGGGAAAAAGTATTCAGCTAAAGAAATCACAATGATTTTGAGGCACTGATATTGCTAAGAATATTATGCTGTTAATTAAGGTGCTATTGATTCAAAATAATACTAGAGTCTTTCTAACAATAATGCTGGGAATCTAATACCAGTGACAGGCAAAGTACTACCTTCAAGTAGGTTGGAAAAAAAAGTTATTTCCATTATAAACCTCATCTAGAACTACTAATTGTTTCCGCAAAGATTTGTCACTTAAAATATCAAGGCTGAGTGTGGTGGCTTACACCTGTAATCTTAGCACTCCAGGAGACCGAGGTGGGAGGATAGCTTGAACTCAGGAGTTCCAGACCAGCCTGAGCAAGAGTGAGACCCGTCTCTACTAAAAATAGAAAAATTAGCCGAGTGTAGTTGTGCAAGCCTGTCGTCCCAGCTACCCAAGAAGTTGGGGCAGGAGGATCGCTCAAGCCCAGGAATTTGAGGTTGCAGTGAGCTATGATGACACCACTGCACTCTAGCTGGGGTGACAAAGTGAGACTCTGTTTAAAAAGAAAAAAAAAAAATCAATATCTTCTTTAAGTCAGAAGGCCATTTAAACCAAATTTTTGTTGTCTTATTATGGAAAACACAAAGCATCAGATTCCCCTCTATTTATTGATTTCAAAAATTACATTGGTCTTTTTAATATTTCTACAACTGCTCATCATAGTAACCGCATGGTTATTTCAAGACAATAACAAAAAATAAATAGATAATAAAAAAATAGAAACTAAGCCTGGGCATTTCCAATGTAGTAGTGTTTCAGTCAACCCATGCCCCTGCACAGGTAGTATGTATTTCATTCACTAAATATATATGAAACTCTTACTATGTGCCAAACCCTGCCCAGTTTGTTAGGGATGCAGTGGGGGAGAAGGAACTTATGGTGAAGAGCAGGGAAGAGAATTTAATCAAAGCATGAAAGTATTGAGTATAATTACAAATTGAAATAAAGAAACAAGGCCAGTTGAGAGACTCTAATTCAGGCTGAAGTCTAAAGTGACAGATGAGCTGTGATCTGAGGACTTGTGATGGGTGGAGGACTGGACATGAGAGCTTTTCAGACAGAGAGGTGGACACAGATGGAGGTCTGAACTGAGAGGAACATGGAACTTTCCAGGAAGCAAAAGAAGGACCAGTGAGACTGGAAGGCAGAGAGTAAGGAAGAGAGCAGAATGAGAAGAGGCTGGAGCGGTCTCAGGAGGCAGGTTAAGGATGTTTTTAGGTTTCATTGCAAAGTGACACCATGGAGAGGCTTGTTGTTGTTGTTGTTGTTGTTTTTGAGACAGGGTCTTGCTGTCACCCAACCTGGAGTACTGTGGCATGATCATAGCTCCCTGCAGCCTCAAACTCCTGGGCTCAAGCGATTCTCTTGTCTCAGCCTCCTGAGTAGGTAGGAGTACAGGTACACACCTCCATGCCTGGCAAATTTTTTAGGTTTTTGTAGAGATGGAGTTTCACTATGTTGCCCAGACTGATCTCAACCTGCTGGCCTCAAATGATCCCTCTGCCTTAGCCTTCCAAAGTGCTGGGATTACAGCTGTGAGCCACCATGCCCAGCATGGAGAGGTGACTGAGTGACCAAAGTTAACATAGCAGTAGTGGGTCAGATCCATACCATGTGCCTCCTGATGTGACACACTTAGAAGAACACAAGACTACTTCTGTGGTATCCCTACCCAAAATGCTCAGCCTGCATCTAATCATGAGAAAACAGCAAACAAACCCAAAATGAGGGACATTCTACAAAATAAATGGCCTGTATTGTTTTTAATAAAGTCAATGGCTTGAAACAAAAAGACTGTGGAACTGTCCAAATTAAAGGAGACTAAAGAAACATGACAATTATGTGACATGTGTGATCCAGGACTTTCTTTGACAATAAAGGGCATTACTGGAACAATATATGAAATCTGAATAAAGTTTGTAGATTAGATAATGCAATAATATTAATACTCTAATTTTAATTACACTGTGGTTATGTAAGCAAAGTCCTTATTTTTAGGAAATACACTGAAGTGTTTAGGAGTAGAGAGGCATCTCATGACTACAACATAGAGAAGAAAAATGGTAAAGCAAATATGACAAAATGCTAACATTTAGGAAATTGGGTGAAAGACATACAGGATTTTTTTTTCCTGCAACTTCTCTTTAATTCTGAAATTAGGTAAAATAAAAAAGTAGCAGAAAAAGTGAAATAACAAAAAACAAAAAAAGTGTAGGCTTGGAATGTATGTGTGGGTTCGAGCCCTGACTCTCCTACATGTTAGCTGTAAGACTTTGGGCAAGCTGCTTCACCTCTTTAAGCTTCAAGTTCATAATTTATAAAATGTTGATATGAATAGAATTTCCCTCCTAGGGTTTTATGAGAATTAAATAAATTATTACATGTAAAGCTGCCCGATGAATTTATCATTAAGGTTGAGGCAACAGAATGGAGAAGAAATCAGTTCTCAGCCTTTTGGCTAAGATAAAGGATGGAGAGGAAAGTGGACAGCCACAACAAACACACTGAGGTAGTAGGGAGAGATTCTGGACAGTCCTCTTGTCCCAGACCACTCAATTCACTAGAGCATTTTAACTGAGGCAACCCTCTTCCAGAGTTTAAGTTTCAAGCTAACATTCTCATCCTTTCCCTGATCTCCTCCACTGCTTCTTTAGAACTCCCTGGTCCTCATTGTGCTGAGATCTATTAGGTGGTGAGAGAAAAGAAATCTGAAAATTGCTTTTTAGAAAACTAAAATTAGAAAACTAAAATTAGAAAACTAAAACAAACACACCTAAACACAAAGATGATATTGTATATAATAACAAATTTGGTGCTGGACCTATTTAGTACTTGTAGATGATGAGACACCCAAAATCACAATACTTCAGATATTGTGTCCCTAAGCAGCTCAGAGCAAAGAGAAACTGTCACCTCCCCAGACATAAGCCCTCTACTTCTATTTATAGCTCCTAGATTTCTGTGGGTAAAAGCATAATTTGCATGTCACTGAATTCCCTCTCCCAGAATTGTTTATAAATATTTTTTCTTTTTTTTTTTAAACTAATCCCATCTCAGATTAAAGAACTGTTTACAATTTAAACCAGTCCTCTCATTGCAGAAGTAAATGTTTAGTCCAGTTCAAGAAATGTTCAAAGCTATCTATCCAGCAGAACTGTGGGGAAGAAAATTTCCCTGAACTCCTGAAATCACACTATATGGAGGCTCCTACTTCTCCCCACGCAAAAGGCCAACACTGTTAAATAGTCTCCCATTGTACAGGACAATCCCTTTTTATTGTTCTCTCCCTTGGCCCTTGCAGTAAAGCACGCAGTCTTATTCATCATGTCATGTTTCAAGGAAGAAATCAGAAATCTATCAGCTTTCAAGGTCTGAGTGATAGGAACAGGAACAAAAAACACCTCAAACTGGGGCCGGGTAGGAGCAAAGTTGACATCAGCCTGTGAGAGGCCATTTATTTTACTTATTTATCACCTGTCAGGGCAAGAAGGAAAAGAGAACCAAATAGGAGACAGGACTCAGTAATGCATCCAAAACTTGCCCTTATTTGGGGAGCATGTGTGAGGAATACAAAAAGAGTCTGACTAGGGACAATGTATGCCACCCATAGGATGATCATGCAAATTATCATTTAAACTGGAGACCTCTTGGCACGTAGAAGGGACTCTGTTAGTAACTATACCAGCACAGCAGACATCTATCAGGACTGACCCAGGCAAATCAGGGCATATGGTCACCATAGTGATGAAGATGTTGAACAGAGATTTATTCTAATGTTACCAAATGACTGTCCAGATTCTAAGCCCTTGTTTTAGAATATTAAAATATGCAAAGCAGAGATTTTAGAGCATAAATAGCTCAATCTCCATTTTACAAATGAAGTTGAAAGAGGCAAAAAACATCATTAACTGTTGTACAAATGTAAAGTGGTAGAGATCAAAAATCTCTTTTGATATTGTTAGTTCAGCTGCAAGCCTGGGATCCATGCATCCAAACCACTGCATCTGATAAGGGAAGCCAGGCTAGTCTGCACCTAGAAGGTTATAACACTCTCTGTCTCCTTATAATGTTCATCTGATGAAATGGACTCAAATATCACATCCTGAGCTTACTGCTCACCATTATTCTTCACACCATGATGCCTGAGTAGAAGTTATACTTATCACAGTGAAGACCCACACAAGGTGCCCAAAGGCCATTACACTCACAGATACCCACGCCTGTGTATGAAGCAAGGCATATGGACCCCAATGCACAACATGACTGAAGCAAGTATACCAGGACCTGTAGAGAAACTACATGCACATATAGTGAGTGTGCGTCAGCATATTACAAAAAGCAGGGTACAAAGGGTTGAACATACCCCTTCAGAACAGCAGCCTGAAGGATTCCAGAGGAGCTTGATGCTCAGTCATCTGCCTTGGGGCCAAGATCCCTTTTTCTGTAGAAACCCAGAAACTTACTTCATCCATATTTCCTGTGAGTTCCTCACACATGCAGCAACCGTATCCTCTTGTGCTCACATGCTCTCTCTGATCAGCCTCTGCCTCTGCCATTCCAGGGCTATTTCTCCATTCTGCTGGAAGGGAATTAAAGAATTAGTTTAAAAGAGAGGGAGTGGGGCTAGGGTAATGCTCTTTCCCGTTCTGTATCCTAGGTGCTACTTGATCTCCCACATCTTGCCCCTGATCTGTCCTGGAATTAGATTCCCCTTCACCTCTGAGTTCTAAATTATATCTGACTCCCTTAGAAAGGGGTATTTCTCCCATCTCTCCAGATTGTGGAAAGAGGGAAGAAGTGGAAAGAAGGAAGTAAGAGGCAAGAGGAGAATAGGATAGATGGAAACAGGAAAGAGGAAGTAACTCAGGAAAGTAGAGGTAAATGTAACGAACTTCAAAACGGAAAAGTCCAAATTATACATTTCTGAGGTGGGCATCAAGCCCTAGTAAATTTCTAGAACAGGTTATTTACAGATGGCTTTGTGGATTCAAAGAAAGGGAAACTCTCAGGGAATCTTCCCAGTCCTACTGCAGATGCTACTAACATTTCCAATCTGCAAATAGATGTAAGGAGCAGCCCTGTGACGGTGGTAAGCTGTGGTATGAGGGAAGGGCTAGAAAGGAAGCGTCATTCTCTAATAGGATCTGATCAGTGATTCCAGCAACTTCATTCCAGACAAACTACATTATACTCAAAGTTTTCAGCACCACACAGTAAGCAATGAGAGCCTTCCGCCAGTATAATTTATACAGATGCGCCTCAATTTACAAACAGGTTACATCCCAACAAACCTATTGTAGTAAATCGAGGAGCATACTGAATACTATCACTTTTGCACCATCATAAAGTAAAAAAAAATAATAATAATAAACCAAGCCATTGGGGACTGTTTGTACTGTGTATTAATATACAGATCCAGTGGCCCTTTCATGAACTCTTTGGGGCATTTGTTTCAGATTATGAATTTTTTTAATTTTACAAAGATGACAATACTGGGCATAAATTATGCATTACATAATACACCAAGTTTGATTCAAACACAATTAAACACATTAATGTTTATGCAGCAATATATATACATAACACTAAGTGGTATAAAACTATTACATAGTCTCATTCCAATTCAGTCCAGGTTTGGCTGTCAAACAATTTTGCCACAAATTTGTGAAAACTTTTGCTTTGGAGCACTTTTTGGATCTTGGCATCATGGATAAGGAATTGTGGATTCATATTGATTCTTAATATTCTTTGAAACGGATGAATTTCAAAGGGAGAATTTAATGCTGTATATAAGTTTCTTTCAAGGAAAACTATCCACCTTTAAGTATCACTTTCTTTAAAGTTCCTAAGCCTGTTTTCTGCTGACAGCAAAGCAAATATGGCAATCTAATGATTTATCCTAGTTCTATCCCGAGACAGTGGAGCAGAGTGTGAACAGCATGCACTGGGACTGCTTGGGTCAAGTCCTGCCTCTGACCTATATTAGTCCACGACCTTCCGCAAATTACTAAGCTGCCAATGCCTCAGTTTCATCTGGAAAATGGAGATAAATATTGGCACCCATCTTGTGGTTATGTCTGAAAATTAAATGAAGTGGTATATGTGATGCCTGAGAACAATGCCTCTCACAGAAAGCACCACAAAAGTCTTAGGTATTGTCATTATTTGGCTCACAGTGGTTCTCAGCCTGACAAACTCAGGGCCATAAGACACAGCCTTACACAGGGTGTCGAATCACCTGGAATAATTTGGGGAAACCGAGAGGAGCCAGCTACTCTCAAGAGTACCCTCCCAACCAGCTATTAGAGACTAAGGTCTTCCTTTATAATAACCCTTGTTCAAACACATAATCCTTGAAAGAAGTCAAATTTCAATGGGAATTAAAGAAATAAAACTGACTTCTTGTAAGAAAAAAGAAAGATATGAATGAGGACATGGTGTTATTGGGCCTGAAGAGCATATCACCATCAAAAATGGAGAATGAGAAAGTCAACATTCAAATTTATTCACTCTCAGTCCTGCAGAAAGCCAAGGGCTAAGCATCCAAGCATTTCCGAACCTGTACACTCATAAACACAACTAGCCTCACTTTCTAGGTGATGCAGTTGAAAATAAAGATATTAACTTACTTACTCCAGACTACACAGCAATAGATTGTTTTAAATTACTGATTATCTTGCATGTGCCCATTGCTTTCAGATTTACTTTGTATTATCTCATCCACTGCTACACAGCTAATGAGTGCCAGAGATGGAATTCTAACCCAAGTCTTCCAA